>PVKE010023735.1:0-24393 GCA_004027555.1 Craseonycteris thonglongyai | reverse complement strand
TTTTGACAGATAGAGAGAGAGACAGAGACAGAGACAGAGACAGTTAGAGAACCGAACTGTGGGAACTCCCCAGTTCAGCACGTGGGTCCTGCCTGGGCCGGAGCCGGGATTCGATCCTCGGTCCTCATGGCCTCAAAGCGAGCGCTCAACCCGCTGAGCCGTCCCGGCTTTCCCAGAATTATTTTTTTAAATGTTAATATAGGTAATAAAATTTATGCTTAAATGTCCAAATAAAATTATAATAGAATAATAATTCATGTATTTGTATATCACAGTACCTTGAAGATGTATAATAATAACAATAAATTACTGACCACTAGTATGGGCAAGGCACTCAGTTATGTGATTCACATACATTATCTAGTTTAATCTTTATTATATATCACTATAAGGTAGGTGCTAATATGCCCTTTTTACAGTGAGAGCAATAGGATATAACAGGAGATGAGCAGTTGCTTGCTCAGGATACTATAACCAGTGCTTTGTGCTGAAGAGAATGTGATCAACGTTTGGTACAATCATACATTTTGTAAATGGGAACTGGGTGTGCAGCGTTCTAAAATAACATTTTATTAAATGAAAAAGTGCTACTTTAGGGTCATAATAAAACTATATGTTTCTCAGGGATCTTAAAATTTCTTTTTATACATTTTCTGAGTTCTAATTGGCATCATATTGAAAACTAATGTGTGTAAATAGGAAAAAGTGATTATCACATTGATTATAATAAATTAAATATAAATATCAAGCAAATGTACTTTATTTTCAAGTGAATTTGGCAGTTCTAACTTTTTGAGTGGTGGGATAAGCAACCTTGTTCCTTGTGTTTTGTATGAATTCAAAGAAACTTATTAAAGTCTATTTTTCCAACAGCTCCAGGAATGTGTATGTGTGTGTGTGTGTGAGAGAGAGAGACAGACAGACAGAGAGAGAGAAAGAGATCAAGAGTGAGATAGAAACTTCATTTAAAATGTAAATACCCATGAAGCAGGTAAAGTTGGCTTAAAATCACCTTAAGATATTTTCAAGGTCTGTCTATGTTGTCACCAATTTTATCTTTTCTTATTGCTGAGTAATATTCCTTTGTGTAAATGTACCACTTATAGATGGAATATAAAACTGAAAGGAACAAAGAAACAAAGACTCATGGACACAGTCAATAGTTTAGTGGTTACCTGAGGGCAAGGGAGGAGGTGGGTGGCAGAGATGGGTGTGGAGGAGTAGGGAGTGGGAATCAAACACATGGTGATAGAAAGTGAGCTGATTCTAGGTGGTGAGCACATAATTCAATTGGTATAGACAAAAAACAATGTAATTGATATCAATTAATGTCACCCCAATAAATAAAAGAAAAAAAAATATATATATATACACATATACACACACACACACACACACACATAAATAAATAAAAATAGCAACATCAAAAAAAATCACCTTAAGTTTAATCTATGGTTCAGTATTTTTGTTGTTGTTTTTTTTTTTTAATATATTTTTATTTATTTTTGAGAGAGAGAGAGAGAGAGATACAGAGACAGAGACAGAGAGAGAACTGAACTGGGGGAGCTCCCAGTTCAGCATATGGTTCCGCACAGGCCGGGGCCGGGATTCGATCCTCGGTCCCCAGCGCTGCAAAGTGAGCACTTAACCCACTGAGTCATCCCAGCTTCCCCCTTAAGTTTAATCTATACATGATTGTGGGTGGAATATATTTTAATCAGAGAAAAATTGAATTGAACAATATGTTTCTGGGAGTCTGGATGGGGAGATCTAAGGGAAGAAACAGAACATTGTTGTTAGGACTTTAGTGCTTAAGTGAAAGGCAACCTGTAGATATCACTAAAAACTTTTGTGGATTTCAGATTATCATCTAAATTTAACATCTATATTAAGGGGACATTTATGTAAAAGCTTCAGGGGTATTGCAGGAAATTTAACAAGATCATATGTTTCTAGATAGTACAAAACCAGGAACAAGGGCACTTTTGTTAGCTACTTTATCTGAATCCTGTTCTCTCTCTCTCTCTCCATCCCTGGTATCTTCCCCAGTTCTGCTTCATCCATCCTATTTTGTAGATTGTTGTTCTCTGCTTCTGCAGACTTGATAATCAAACTGATCTATCTAGCAAAGTTTATTATGGATCTAGTTAAGCTAATTAACCTCTCCTAGTTATAATTCTAATAGTCCTTGAAGAGAATGTAGTTTGTTAGCTAGAATCATATGTATACTACTTAATTCAGCTATAGCTGCATTGGCACACTTTATGTGGGTTGTTTGAGAGACCAGCAGTGGGGATTAGGGTACCAAAATATTTCATGTAGAATTTGTCATTGGGATTCCAGATCAAATTGCAGGAATAAATAAGAGATGGTATAATTTGGGATATTATCAGAGTAATCGTCCTAAAAATCAGGTATGAATGTTTAAGAATAATTCTCATATTATCATGGCAAGGACAGTCAGTTAGATCAGCTAAGTATAAATATATTATAAAATATATTTTCTGAGGTTACACCTGGAACTTATATAAGCAGGGAGTTTAATGACAAAAAATTCAGTATAGTGGAAAAAGTGATTTTTGTAACTTAGCTGCTATTTTATTAATATAGAATAGATAGAAGTGATCATTATGTGGGCTGTCTAGAAAGTATTTAGCCTGTAACATGAAAAATAGAGGCATTTATGGCTGGATTTATTCCAGCCAGCTCTCATAGATCAAGTCAGTTTTACCTTTGCTAAGGTCTCAAATTAATGAATTTCCAGGTGAGCTGGTCATAGCCACAGATATGACTTTCAAATTAATTCCACATGCTTTCTGACCTGTGTTTGTTGTTCTAAGCCTGCACTGAAAAACTTTTGACAGTATTTTATTTTTTCTTTTCTATCTGAATCTATGACTTTGAATAATTCCCAGTTAAGTTTTATTCCAGAAAAGGTAAGTAGTTATTCTGAGATACAGATCTTTTTGTGATGTTCATAATGACTCTTGCTCTGACTGTTTGAAAGCTAAATTATTTTAACCCGTATAGCTAAGACAACAGATGATGTGATTGAGGGGGGGCGGGGGAGAACCAAACTGAATACCAAATGTTTTACATTTCCTTGCTCAGAAGCTCAGTGGGATTCTATAACTTTTTTACAATCACATTGAAGCTGATCTGTTCTTTTTAATCATTGAAGGTATTTTGCTAAGAGAAATAAAAATGGTTGGAGTTGTCTGAGAGAATCACCCCTTCTTGGTTTGCCCAGTCATTAATCATCTTCCGTCTCCCTAATTATATTTTAGAGACAACGTGGAAGGGAATTTAGGGAAAACCTGACTTATTTTGAGTTAAGTAAAGAATAGGAAAAAATCCAATAAGTTAAAGAGGACTATGAGAGTAATGTAAGAACAGAATGTGATTTCAATTTTAGAGATGTTATTAATGCAAAGCAATGCCAGTCTTATTGAAAACTGTCAAGTTGTCAAAAATCCACCTTCTAGCCTTTAACCAACTCTTTTTCTTTATGGGCCTCTTACCCCAACCTACTGTATACCAGGAAGTCTGCATGGCTTTCCACATTTTTCATTCAAGCCTTGTCCCATCAATTCACTCTCAGAAAAGGGTATAATAACCTGAGGTACCCACTCATAACATACTATTAAATCTTAATACTTTTTTTATCCCTGTATCTTTCAACAAGCAGGGTAGCCATAAACCAAACAAAGAAACTCCATTTTTGGCTTTAATAGATATTATAATTAATACACAATTTATTTTTAACTTTTTAAAAAATAATTATTTTGTCAATAAAATGATTGGTGTTTCACAAATTTGTGCTATTTAATGCACAAATTTATTTTAAATTTTCAGTTGAAAAATTGAATTTTTTTATAAAAAATATTGGTATTTTTTAATTAAAAATATTGGTATCTCAAAACTTTACTGTTGTCCAATACATTTTTTCTTCTGGTGTCTTCACAATTCTTTCTGTCTGGTGAATATATTCTTTCTGTCCGGTAAATTACACTCAAGCATGTGCAAAATTGCCAATAAGAAGCACTCATTAGTACTTTCTTGGTATCTCCACAAAATGAATCGTTGCCAACTTGTAACCAGAATGTGCCTCAGATGAGAACAGTCTGTCCCAGAGAGCATTTTCCAAAAGGGATCACTTTTTAACAGATTTCGAAGGTTATATGTTGATAGGACTTGCTATTTCTGCCATAACAAGATACCACAGACTGGGTGGCTTAAACAACATAAATTTATTGGAGAGTAGAAATCCAAGATGAAGATGTGAACAGGTTTGGTTTCTTCATAGGCCTTGTTCTGCTTGCAGACAGTGGCTACCTAACTGTGTCCTCACATGGTCTTTTCTCTGTGTATACAGACCCTTTGTCACTCTGTGTGTCCAAATTTTCTATTCTTACAAGGACACCAGTCATATTGGATTAGTGTCTACCTTGGAGACTTAATTTTTCACTTAATCACTGTTTTAAGGACCCTATCTCCGATTATGGTCACATTCTGAGGTACTGAGAGTTAGGACTTTAACTAACATATGAAGATTCGGTTCATAAGAGAAGGTAATTAAGACAGTGAGGAAAAGACATTAGAAGAAGCAATGCAGAAAATTTAAAATGGCAGTGGGTGGACTGTTTGAAATTGCAGAAAATTAGGCCAGAAATTGCATCTTTATTATTTTTAAACAGTTTTTACATTTTTGTGTGCATGTCTGTGGTTATGCCATCCATGAGTGAGTTTGTCAAAACTTACCTTCCTCACAGGTCCTGCGATTCCAGAAGACAGAACCTAACTCCTGCTACTGGATATTTGACCCCAGTTAAAAGTAGCCTGTGTGAAGAGGGTCTTTCTGACATCCTGAAGTGATCTATATTATACTGTTGTTCTTATTATATCATCAGTAAAAAAAGGCACTACAGAAATGAGAAGCTAATATATTTTATATTTTACATAAACATTTTTTTCATGGTTATTCTGGGAAACATTGCAGAATCCTTTCAAAAATAATCAGATAAGCCCTTTCCTCATTTACTTTCCCATTTTCTTAACATTGGCATTTCAAAGTTTGCCTAAATTAATATGCTGATTAGATGTCACTTTTCTTCAATATTTCAAAACTGCTGGTTGAAGCAACACAATACTTGTTGTAAATGTAAAACAGATAAGTAAATAAATGCCTTGGAAAACATTGGAAGATTTTTAATCTAAAAAATATTCAAGTGTAAAATTTAATAACTAGAACAGTGCCTATCTCATTTATATTGTTGAGTCTTAATAAATATCTACTCTAGAGAGAATTGGGCTGTATCCTGTACTTCAGGGTACTTTACACCTGCCTCTATTATAGCACTATTTATACATTGTATAATGATCATGCATGCCCTTGTTAGTAGCTCTAGCTATACAGCACATGGTTCATTTCCATACCACAGTATATAACAAATTGCTTGACACATGGCAGATACTGAACACATATTTCTTGACAAAAGATATAAAGAATGTGTATTTTCAAGAGCACTAGCTTTCCATTGCCCTATGCATCCAGTAGTTACAGCACTGCCTCCAGAAACTTGACACTTTTCTCTGTTGTCCCAAAACCCTTAAACAGGTTTTTTCTAACATTGGAGGTGGTTCTCAAGGACCAAATGTTCCCAGGAAGGATAATAGTACAATATAAATTCACAGTACAGTATGGATAATTGATATCAGAATCTTTCTAGAAATGGATTTTTATGGCTTAATTTGAGGAAGCTGATAACAAATTTTAAGACTTTTTGTGCCTAGTCATTGAGTGTTCAGGATGAGGAGTAGAAAGAAATTCTTAATAAGTTTTGGCTCTTGTCTTTCTCACTGTCACTGTAGGATTCAGCCTGAATGAGGTTGAGTGATAATATATGTTGTGAACTCTCTCTCTCTTTCTTTCTCTCTCTCTCTCATACACACACACACACACCCCACATGTATAAAGTGAACTCTATATATGAGATAGTGAACAATAAGCAAAAGTGTCCTTAATTCCAGAAGTCTGTATACCTATCTTTATTAATGCAAATGAGTTTAAATTGTACTTATATTCCCAATGCTGGAGGATTTTGGAACAATGCTAACACTGGGAAAGCCTTGAATAAACTGGGAAGGGTCAGTCATCCTACCTAAAGGAATTTCCTCATATAAACTCTGTGAAAAATTATGATTATCCAGTCAAAACGTGAAGAAACCAAAATTCAAAGAGATAAGGTTCCTAGTTCAATATCACCAGTTGATAAACAATAGAAATGGGCTAAAACCTAGATTTTACTTATTATAGAGAGGCAGTTAAGGTGTTAAATAAAGTACAGTAATTCTAGAATCAGCCTACCTGGGTTTAAATACTGGCACAACCATCTATTAGATATATGGCTTTAGCAATGTTATTTAAGATTTAATGCCTCTATTGTCCCTGTAAAACAAAGTTATTAATATATTTTCTCATAAGTTGTAAGAATTAAATAAGCTAGTATATGTAATGATATTAGGTCAGTATTTTGCACATAATATACTCTCAAAAGAGCAGGTGGTATGATTAAAAGTGTACTACTTTTTCACAACATAAGTAGTACTCTATAAGATTCAGCTTTAAGATGAGAAGAAAGGAGGGGGTCACTTTTATGTTCTTTGAGTTTGAGTTATCTGATAGGAACTAAATAATCATGCCCTGTAGGCTGCTGAAAATACAAGTTAAGAGCTCATATGAGCTGCCTAAAATAAATATTGCCTGTTGTAACAGATAATGGTTGATGACATGACAAGATATGAGTGGGGTCTTGAGTGGATATAGAAGAAGGTTGTGTGGTGAGAAGACACTATTACAGGGACACCAATGAAGTCAGAAAGAAGGTGTCAATTACTTGCTTTTAGGCATCTAGTCTGAAATGACTGCTAAACTTATTGTTAGCTAGGAAGATAAAGTACAAGATAAAAGACATAAAGAACTTGTACTTTTAACAGCAGTGCTGCCACAGGGCATTGTGCCTGTTTTGACAAGGTGGGCTGTAATGGGTAGCAGTGCAAAGAAATAAGAAATTGAACTTATATGGTTTTCTAATGGCCTTCAGAGAAGTTTAAGGCTTAAGAAACTTAGAGGATTTTATTTATGACATTGAAATAAATGAATTAGAATATAAAAGTATATGTGTTTTTTGATGATTCAGAAGGGACTTCAAAATAATGTGTTGAATTTCAAGTGTTTTGTTTGTTTGTTTGTTTGTTTGTTTAACCATCTTTACATGATGAGTTTAGAAATTCTGGTTAATAAAGCATTTTAACTGATACCTTTTCAAATAAGAGAAAGGTCAGTAAATCAAACAGAACAGAAACAAAATGGAATAAAATCACAACATATCATGATACTACATGCACTTTCTAAAATATTTCTTATCTAAGCATTAATGGAAATAAGTTATTCACTAAAATATTATATTGCTTAACAATTTTTTGAGTTAATCATTTTTCATTTTTCTCATTAAAATGGATTATAGACATGGCTTATTTTTAATTAAACCTGAGTTTCTGCCATTAAGCTATATGTGAAATCTCATCAGAATTATTGGAGTGGGAGGTATGGAGAAAGCAGCAAAAGATGGATGAGGAAGTGTTAACAAGTAGTAGAAAAGGAGTGACAATTTTAAGCATTCTTTATAATGAGATATTTTATTATATCAGGGTATATCAGGATAGTTTAGAAAGAATATTTTGAGAAAATTGAGCTACTACCTAAAACTGACTCAATCAGCTCATTTGCAAGTGAGAAAAGTAAGTTAAGCCCACATAACCCCTTCCTCACTCCTGTGTTTCTGTTATATGCCCTCAGCAATACCACTGAGGGAGTTGCTAATCCTGGGTGTGTGGTTTTGGATGAAATAACTCTATTTCATTTTGCTGACTGCAAGAGTCATTTCAGAAAGCTCAAGAAAGGAATTGGAGTGAGGGAGTAGAAAAAAAACTTCAAAATTAAATAAATACCCCTCTAAAATTCAGAGAAGGAGTCTGCAATCAAAAGTGCCTGGCACACATCCATAATGGTTTTATGTGTATTGGGAGTAATGCAAATCATTGCTGAGTTTCATGATGTTCCCGTGAAAGCACTTAGTTTCATAAGAAAAAGAATTACCCATAATCACTTTGTTCTTAATACATAAAAACAAACTAATCTGGACCATAGATTAATTATTGCTTTTTAATTTAACAGTCTGTAAAGGAAAAACCAAATAATGATACCTTGTCACTGCACAGTAAGCACAAATTTATCTTTCCTGGATATTTTCATAACAGCACGCAAAATCTACAGCTAAAAGATCTCTTATAACATCTTGTACATTTTACAACATGATATTCATTCTTTAGGTTGGAAGGGATAGCTGCTTATTTATACTCTTCTGTTTTTTAAAGATTTATTTTTATTGTTTTTGACAGAGGAGAGAGAGAAAGAGAGAGAGAGAGAAAAGGGGGAGGGCCCAGAGCAGTCCCCATAGTTGCACATCATCGTTTTTTTTACATAGGTTCATTCCACAGGTGGGCTTGGGGCTGCACAGGGTAGGAAATGAGCTGGGGTCTCACCCTGGTGAGAACCGAACTGGGGGAACTCCCCAGTTCAGCATATGGGTCTGCATGGGCTAGAGCCAGGACTCGATCCTCAGTCCCTGGGGCTGCAAAGTGAACTCTTAACCCACTGAGCCATCCTGGCTTCCTCTACTCTTCTGTTTTTTTTAGAAACCTGGGTGCAAATATGACTTTTACTAAAAAGTATATGTGATTATACATATTTGAGGTTGAATAAGAAACATTTAGAACTATTTATCACAAATGTGGAAAATGTTCTGTTTATCCTATTATGTATAATCAGATTAACCTTTCTTTTGTGCTATAATTATTACACAAAATGGCATGGTTCATTTGGTGAGACATGATTTTCTTATAATGAGCTCACTTATGTTAATCTCTTGATTAAAAGAGAAATAAGAAAAATGGGAGAAATTAGCACAACTTCAGTAGACAGAACACTAATTTGAATCAGCTAAAATTAGAAAGGAGCTCTAGTGGTTTCCTTTGAATCTCAGATCACACCCTTTATAGTCACATAACATGTTGGTTCAGGTCTCAATATTTCAACCTGGATTAGAAGAGTATTTATAAACTGCACATTGTACCCCTCCATTTTTTCATTGATAATCCATTTCACAAACAATTTCCTGTAACAATATGCTTAAAATATTCTTGAACGCGTAACATATCTGCTCAAAAGCCTTCCATGGCTTCCTACTAACTAACAAATGAGTCATAAATGTCTCACTTGGCAATTAGACCTACACCTGGCCGCTTCAAACTTTTCAGAGGTTACACATTGTCAGGCAGGGACAGCAGTTTTGGTAAAGATAACTTGTTTGATTTGTAAAGAGTTTCCTAAATAGTTAAAAATTGTGACTTTTATTTTAAAACATCAGAAGATATCTCATTTTTAAAAATGCATATGCTCTAGCAACAGTGCGACTCATTCCCTTGGGACAACAGTTACAGCTGGCGGGTGGCTGCTGCCTTTAACCAGTGGGTAGGCCCTCTTGTTTTCCAGAACCCGCACAATATTATTGCTTTCTACCTGGACTGCTTTACTCATTTATTTTACCTGCCTGTGTATAAGTGCATGATTTGTTCAAGGCTTAGGGAGTAGCTAAGTGTGATTAGAACACTAGATGTGGCAGAATAAAGTGAAATATACTAAGGAATTTGGACAGATTCCTCTACACACTAGAAAACATTGGAAGTTTGTAAGGGTATGACATGATTAGATTAGGTTCTGCAAAGGCTCAGATAACATGGAAAGGCTAGGTGACCCCAAAGTAGTCCAAGTCAGACTTACTGTGGGTGTGAACGAGGCATTCAATTTAGATGTCAATTAGAAAACAAACTAACAAAAGGGCTTGCTTCTGTGAAACTTGGAGAGAAAAGGGTCTGATGTGTCATCAAAGTTTCAAATTTAGTTGCTGAAGCCATTCATAGAAATGGGGAGGTAAGAAGGAGGAGAAGATTTAAAGCAGTAAAACATGGGGAGTAAACTTTCTAAATGCATCTCAGATACTTTATTAAATTTTTTAAAATCTTTTCTAGTCAGTCAGTAGCTCAATTTGAAAACTCATAACTCCCTCAAAGAATTCCAGTGATTTTTTTTTTCTTGTCATCAAGCATATATTCTCATTAAAGGCTATCAGATGCACTCTAGAAATTTTATTTTCTTATCAGAACCCTTTCTAGTATGTTCTAAGTACTCAATGTGAACATATTGAAAACTCAGAAATCTCTTGTCATCTGTATCACACAACTGATAATACATTTATTTAATCCACTATGAAGTGTACTGCAAGTATTTCAAAAGAGATTTTTACCAGCTTGCTTGTTGTAGAACCCCAGAAAGTGGAGCCTGTCTCTCTTATTTTCTCATATGTTTTTAAATTTCTTATTAAAGTTAAACATCCAAAAGTTTAGTAATAGACTTAAACTAGTTAAGGAGATTTGACATATAAACATTATTTCATATTATGGTATAATTTTACCATATGTATGTACATATATTATACATTAAATGTAAAAATTAGAGTACATTTCTAAAGAAGAATTATTTGCTCAATATATTATTCTCTTAAGCCATTTGAGTTTGCAGTTTAAAAAAATAACTTTAGCAACAAAAATAAGTCCTTTTTCATGTTTTTTCCTTTTTTTTTTTTGATGTCTATTGAACTTTGTGATGACATATGCACTGAGGATATGGAAGTGCATAAAATAGACAAGGTACCTGCTGTCATGAATTTACTGTCTACTGGTTGAGACAGATCACAAACAAATATTAGCTTTTGCAAGGGGGTTGAGTAGAACGCCATAATAATGTTGAAGGTGGTAGTATTTTTATGAGGTTTTTTTTTTAATGTCAGTAGAAAATTAATAACTACACCACTTTTTTCTTGACTAATTTTTATCTATCAAACTGTATTCTTACCAAGAGTTGTATGTTTAAAGCAATTACTTTAAAGTTCTCTTTAGTTCTTCACATACTAAGCCTAATATTTAGACAAAAATTTCAATGGTATGTGCATGTATTTTCATTAGTATGTGTGTTAGTTGGTTTACTCTTTTTTTCTTAACTGCTTTTTTAACATACAATAAATTAGCAAGCAGACATAAAAGGAAGGTGCCTGAAAACTGAGAAGATACTTTTCTTGATCCACCTAATAATGCTGTCTTTCCTTCAACTTTACCATCTCTTGTGTTGGTGTCAACACTTTAATTTTTCTATTTGGCTCATTGTTAGAATACAACAAAGTTCAACGTACAACAAATATCCATATGCTTGAAAAACACTACTAGAATGACGATTTAAAAACCTGGCATTCTATAGGGCATGCCATTTACAAGCAACATCAAATTATAATAAATATCACCTCTGAAATAGAACTTTTGACTTGAAGGCCATGCCAGCACGCAAAAGCATATCTCAGCATTGGAGGGGTGAACTAGGGTTGTAGCAGATTACTGGTTAAACATAAAATAGTAAAGAATGGTCTGCATTGGAGATAAAAGCGAAACAACCTAAAATTAAATTAAATTAAGCAGATCAAAATTGTAATCTTTATTCTCCCTTTGTGCCCTTGAGTGGTTAATATTTAGGCCTATATCAATATTTATACATTATATGACTTATAAATGATATGAAAACTTCTAGCAAAAGGAACTATAACAGTGAGTGAGAAATAATTGAATCTTTCTCTCTCTCTTTTTTTTTTTTTCCTTTAGTTTTCCACCTGCATACATACCAGAGTTACCTGGGAAACTTAAAGTGCTGCCCGGATTCACCAGCCCAATTATAGTCTGGAGGGACTGAGTCTGATTAGCAGTGTGCTTTTAAAGAGTCTCAGGTGACTGCACTGCACACACTGGCTGGGAAAAAGTACTGTTCTCTCTTCTTGTCCTTGAATAGGGTTTACAGGGTGTGCAGAGAAACCTATTCCCAATCCCTATGGCTTGAATAAGACTTCAATGAAAGAGAGGAGAAAAAGTGAGGAGAGTAGATTATCTCTGCTGTCCCAGCAAGAGCCACTACCTCTGTATTTAGCACATCCTCTAATTGAGTGTTTCTCAAGGTGTGGATTTCGGGCACCTACATGAAGAAAACTGAGTCCTGGTTAAGAGTAGAAAATACTGAGCCAAATGCCACATCTCCTAAATCCGAATTTCTGTAAGCAGTGGTGCCTGGGGCAGAAATTTAAATTTACATAGAGCACCTTAGATAATTTAACACACCCCAGATTTGACACTCACTGCTCCAAGTTAATGTAAACTCCTTTGAGCATTTTTGTTCTTAATTTTTTTTTTCTAATCTGAAAAATAATTTGTATGAGCACAAACCGTAGTTGATATTGAATAATTTCTAATTAGAATGTGGTCCAACTCAAATACTCAGTGAAATAAAGAAAGGGGTTCTGTAGAGTATGGAAATCTTTCATCAAATACTCAAAGCTCCTAAATAGTTCAGAGATAGGTGTGTTCATGACTCATTTACCATGTGTTTAACTTACCTGATGAAATCTGTCTAAACAAATATAGTCCAACACCTTTCGTTGCTTTTTTCTTTTTGTTTTTTAATATTTATTTTGATTGTTTTTGACACAGAGAGAGACAGACAGAGATGCAGAGACAGAGAGAAGGGAGAGGGCCCAGAACATTCTCCATAGTTGCACATCATTGGTTTTTCCACATAGTTTTATTCCATAGGTGGGCATGGGGATGCACAGGGCAGGAATTGGGCCAGGGTCTTACCCTGGTGAGAACTGAACTGGGGACACTCTCCAGTTCAGCATATGGGTCCACACAGGCCGGGGCCTGGATTTGACCCTCGGTCCCCGGGGCTGCAATGTGAGCTCTTAACCCACTGAGCCATCCTGGCTTCCCCTGTTTTGTTTTTAAGTACTCTAACTGATCTTATACCTGGGTCTCATGTGTAGAAACAGTGCGCTCTTTTGGTTTCTAGTTTGTCACCATCATGTCAGGAAAGCCTTCCCTAAACTTTGGATTTGCTGAACCAACTTGCTTTAGGTTTGATTTTTTTAAATATATTTTTTTAATTTATTTATTTTTGACGAGAGAGAGAGAGAGAGAGAGAGAGAGAGAGAGAGATACAGAGACAGAGAGAGAACTGAACTTGGGGAGCTCCCCAGTTCAGCATATGGTTCGGCACAGGCCAGGGCCGGGATTCGATCCCCGGTCCCCAGCGCTGCAAAGTGAGCACTTAACCCATTGAGCCATCCCGGCTTCTCCATGCTTTAGGTTTTGCAGCATCCTGTATAGTAGTAAACATTTCTTCTTGTTATTCTTTGTTTGTCTTAACTCCCTAGTAGGCAGCAAGATGTGTGAGAGCATATACCAGTATTTATTTGTCTTGCTCACCATTGCTTTTCCAGCACTATGGAGGATCAAACTCTGTGGGGAAACTTCTTGAGTGTTTAAAAAGTGATGTAGTCCCCCACCAAAAGTTTGAATGTGCTTGGGAATGTAGACCCAAAGCAAGAATGTTTTCTTCAAGTCACTAACCTTTAAGCATTTCTCCAGAGAAGCAGTGCCTATTCTTCTAGGAGACACAGTATAATGATTTTATGTAATATTATGCAATTCCCTCCCCATATCCAGGGCTATGCAGCTCAATAATGCAGGACGGGCTAAACCCGACAAGGGCAGAAGCAATATAAGCAAAATCTCATCATTGGCATCATCATAGTAATCATTATATTATAGTATATAAGTTACAAGTGACATTTTTTCTGTTGATGAATTACGGTTTTTGCATTTAGTCTTTTAATAATTTTGAATGCCATTTATTTGTAGCCAATTTTATGTAAATGGTACCAGTCATGTCTTATAGAGAAAAATTTGTAGTTCTGTAGTCTTACTGATTTTTTATTTTTACAAGCATTCTTAATGTTCAGGTGGCCAGAACCAAATGACACAGTCTGAGTAGGGTATACTTGAATCATTACCAGCAAGGTTTAAGGGATCTAGGAAATAACCAGGTATACGAGTCCCATGTTTCACTACCAGTTTTGCTACCATCTTTATGTAAATATTTTAATATATTATTTATTTTCACATTTAGGTCTTTATCAATACTTTCCAATACTTCTTCAGATTACTTAATGTTTTTCCTAGCATAAATCTTAATTCCTACATATATTTTAAATACAATATGAAAGAAGCAGATGTTGCATTGTCACCTTTTTCCAGATCATTAAAAGTAAGAATAAATGAGATTGAACCAAAAGTCAACCCTATACCTGTGAGAAAAATGCTGTACTGATTCAGTGACTTACTGTGTTTTATGATCCTTAGTTTATAAGCCATTAGCTAATAGTCCAGCTAATACACATTAATTTTTTAAGTTAAACTGTGAGGAGTGACAAATTTTATGCTGATTACTGTGTTATTTTTGGGTCACTAAAATAAAGTAGAAAAGAAATGGCTGAGATTTTATCAACTATAAATTTCTAATCTTAGAATATCATGTTAAAAAATACTTTTAATTCGACAGGCAAAAATGGAAAAGTGGTATGTATAACATTTAAAACTTCTGATTGCCAAAAAGAAAACAAACAAACAAACAAACAAATATGGCATGCTGATTTATTAAAATGGCTACCTTTAAAATTAAGAACACTTGACCCAGGCCAGAATGCAGTATGAATCCATTTTATTTTTTCTAGATATAGTTCTATAACACAAAATGATGACTGTAAAATTACTTTATTATTATTATCAATATTGTCTGAATGTTTTCTTTAATTCCTATTGCCTGTTACCACATGGTAAAAAGATTAATTTACATCTTTGAAGCTATATGACAATAGTAACGCATATTCCCTCTCAGTTATCACTAAGCCAGGCTACACGTATTTAGTTTCTTAATCCTCCTTTATAATTGAATATCTCCAGCTGCTTAATCATTGTAGGGATTCCTCCAATTTGTTTACTGCATGATAGGGGGAAATTGATGTATTGTATCTTAACTGTCTTCTAGAATTTCAAAATGTAAGGTCGGATTGTTACTGTGTACAGCTATACATATGTGATGAAGCTTCTGAAGTTTATAGTTCTTCTGAGTCTTCAGTTGCTTTCCATCCTCCTGAAAAATTTAAAGTCCCCAGAATGCTAAACCTGAATTAATACTGTGGAGGAAAAAAAATCATAATTAAAAGATAATATAAGAATAAGTTAAAGCAGTAATGCAGGGTATATGTTGTTTATGGTTGCAGAATTATTTATTTTATTCAATAATTTCAATAATTAAAAGTAGCTAATTGAATTTATACTTTATGTTATGACTATTTGATGATTTCATGGGAGTTTTTGGTATGATTAATTAATATACATTTATATTTTAATTATAAAAATGCATGTTATATTTGATTCTGAATTTATTTTGACAATATACTTTCTACTTTAAAATCTATATTTCAGCAATACTTTCCTTTTTATTTTAAACCTAGTTTTTAGTAGCAATTTGTCTTTTTCCAGAGCTATGCTGAGTCTGTTAAAATTCTCAAAAGAGAGAAAAACCATTACTAAAATTTTATCTAGAGCATATATACGAGTGGACCTTGAGTTGGGTTCTCTGGATATATATAGTGAATTGTAGTTTTATAAAGAATAGGTTTAGTAAGATTTTTTTTTTTTCAAAAGGTAATTCAAGGAGAACTAAATACTCTGTTATTTATTTCAGTCCATAAACTAAATTTTCATTTATAAACTGGAAATTATTCTAATTATAGTTCAAAATAATTGAGCGAATATACAGGACACATCTACTTTTTTCCTATATAGTTTTTTAAGATTTATTTTATTGTTTTTGACACAGAGAGAGACAGAGATAGAGAAAGACAGAGAGAAAAGGGAAAGGCCCCAGAGAAGTCTCCATAGTTGTACCTCATCAGTTTTTGACATTTTTTTCAATACAGGTGGGTGGGGGCTGTGCAGGGTGGAAACTGAGCTGGGGGCCTCCCAGGTGGGAGGCATGACCCCCTCGAGCCACGGGCTGAACCAGGCAGTGCAAATTGAACTGGAGGCCTCCCTCATGGGAAGCATACCCACTTTCAGTTTATGGGTCCACATGGACCAGAAGCGGGATTCAACCCTTGGTCCCTGGGGCTGAAAAGCATGCGCTTAACCCACTGCGTCATCCTGGCTTCCCCTAGTTTTTTCCTTGTTTTCAATACGAATTTAATCACGTTAACATAGTATTAACACTCTTTACAATATTCTACAGACTTTGGCCCTGAGCCTTTGCATATGAAGTTATTTAGGATATATATTTATATTTTAACATTGCAGAGGCATTACAATTATTAAGTGGGTATATATGTGTTTTTTTAGTTAGGATGATTGAGGAGGTGGTCATTGTTTAAGCCAACTTTATAGTATCTGGATAAAATCATACAGACCTGATTCAAATCACAGCTCTAAGAGCATTGATAATGCTAAAGGCATATCAAAAGCATGATACTGTGACGTTATAATTCTATGACTTAGTTTCATTCTCTTTGAAGTAGGGATAACAATACTTACTTTATAAATTTGTTGTGAAAATTAACTTAACCTGTACAAATAATTTATTTCAGCACCTGAAAATCATTGCTCTTATTATTAACCATTACTAGGCAACATTGAAGTTACTTGTTCAAAGCAGACTCCACATATTTTCATGTTAGACTACTGGGTAATTTCCGAGAGAGCAGAATTAAGCTTGTTTTGTTTAGAAGTATGGTAGATTTATTCAAAAAGGCATAAAAAATATGGCTTTTATTTCTTATGCAGCTCCTCAACTGGCAAGAACAGATCTTAAGTTAAGTTAAATGATAAACAGAACATCTATAGGGAAATATACTCAATAGGGATAGCAGTGGTGTCCAATCTTTTGGATTCTCTGGGCCAGATTGAGAGAAGAATTTTCTTGGGCCAAACATAAAACACACTAACACAAGCAATAGCTGATGAGCTAATATTATATCTCACAAAAAAAAATTATAATGTATTAAGAAAGTTAATGAATTTGTGTTGGGCTGCAATCCAAGCTGTCCTGGGCCACATGTGGTCTGAGGGCCATGGATTAAATGAGCTTGAGGTATAGTATAGCGTAATAATCTCAAATGGGCAATAAGAAACTACACAAAAACATATTTTGCATGGTGCCAATCCAGCTGTGAAGCTTCCATGGTTCATTGAGGACAACCATTGCAAAATATGGAAATACAGGCATTAAATAATCAAACATTGTTTCTTAATGTTTTATTGAATAGAGAATTTAGAGTAATGTTATGTTAGTTGTTCATTCTGCTGAAAAGAAACAAAAAAAACTATCAAAAGGAACATCAACGATGATGAGTATGCAGAACAAGGTTTCTGAAAAATTATTCAGCAAGAAAAGAAATGGCAGAGTTGGGATGTAATCAACTGCAGAAATATGATGATGCCCAGAAAAGAAGTAACAAGTCACTTTTCTTATCCACTGTCATTTAATGTCGCCTTTCCTGTTTCTAATTTTGTGAGAATTGTATCTTTATGTTCATTGTGGTTTCTAAAGGCATCACTTGTTCCCTAAAGATGTCTAAAGAAAAAGATTATGATGTTGTTTCTTTGTTTTTCAGGAACAATCTAATGATAATGAGCCCACATTCTTCAGTATACTATTTCAGGGATTCCCTAATTATAGAAACCCAGGACAAGCATGAGGTCAAGTAGAATGATTTATTATCCCAACTCTCTCACTACTCAGGCAATTTAATTTTCTTTATCTGTAAAATGAGGATGAGAGTATGATTGTTGGTATAAGTAAATGGTTTATACCAAGAGCTCTTAGAACAGAGCTTGGAACATTAAGCATTCCAGACAGGTTTGAGTATTTGCTGCCATTTGGCTGGGTAAGTAGGGCAGTCTCATTCCACTCTCCTGTGCGCATACAGCTTATTTTGGTCACCCATTACGGTATTTACTGTCCTTCCTCCTTTCCTTCCATATATCTCAGCTCTAATTTTACCATAAAGTTCAATCTTTTCTAATCTGAGAAGTGGGTGATGGAGTGGTAAAGTTCACAAGAACCACGGAAGTTCTAAAATACCAATATATCTTTTGCAAATAAAGAAAATGAGGCTCAGGAAGGTAGAGAGGAGGGAGGATAGTATTTGAGATGCTTAGGAATTTATGTTTTAGGGTGGTCTTGCACTTCACTCAACATTTTCACAATTCCCCTCTTTTGGACAAACTACAGAGTTTAGGCAAGTAATGTTGGGCAGCACAAGAGAATGTAAGAAAGGCAAAATGACTCTGAAATAGTAGATGGACTTAAAATGGGACATTGATATTAATTATTTATAATTACTGTATATAAATCCCTTACAATTAAGTTATTTGGTTAAAGAATTAATTATGGAGAGATCTCAAGTGGACAAAATAAGAAATAAATGTTTAAATTATCTGCAAATATAAGGTTAAATCTAGTACTTCTTAAAGGTTTACACACTATGTACAAACGCATTGTGCAACTTCAAACTATTGAAGCTCACTGGTCATCATAACAGAATCCATGTTCCAATGAAAGAGAATTATAATACCGACCAATATTTCTATTATATAACTTTATGTGTATGTTAGTAATAATTGTTATTATTAAAAATAACATCAGATTTTATACATCATCCCCTAGTGACTGTCTGTCCTGAATGACTTTGGGAGTGGTTATGCCTTCAAAGAAGCTTACACTTGATCTTAGCCTTATAGGTGCCCAAGGACAGCATCTAGCCCAGTCCTCTCATTCTGTAGGTGTTAGCAGAAAACTGTTGCCCACGTCCTGGCTTCCTTTCTCACAATGGGGCATTAAATCAACAATTAATTGTGAAGTAGCTATTATTGACAAGGAATACCACTATTTGCTGAAGAAACAATAGGGAGTAGGATGAAGTACCTGACTCTGCTTTCTAGGTACTTAGGATTTAGTGAGCACTAAGAAGCGTGGAAATGGCAAGGAAATGGGTTCTCAGGGTGTTTCATCAGTGTTTGACTTGTGCAGTTTCAAAGTGCCCTATTCTTAGAAGAGCTCTTTACTGAGTTAAATGGTCTGTTGTTACCTTTTTGAAATTCTTAATAACTTTTAAATAAGGGGTCTTATTTTCATTTTCCAGGGACCTCAGCAAATGAAGTAATCAGCTATTTTTACTCTAATAAGTATTATAGTATGGTAAGAACACACTACCATGGAAACATTTAGGATAGACACATAAACCTGTCTCTGAATGGAGAAGGATTCTCAAAGAGACAATGACAAACTTATACTAAAATGATAAATAGGAATTAGTTAAGTGGAAGAGAGACTATGAGAAAAGAGTTAATTGGAGAGCAAATAGTTTAGGCAAAGGCTCTGTGTTGAGCAAGAGCATAGAGACTTCACAGAAGGTTAATGTACTTTGGAGTGAAGGGTAAGAAGTATGAAATAAAGAAGGGTACAGATTATAGACAACCATGCAAGTTATGATATAGACACTCATTTTAATCTGAAAGCATTACAGTCATTGAAAAAAATGTAGGTGCGTGAGTTTACCTAATGTCTGTTTTAGAAAAATTACTGTTAGTTGCTCTGTAGCAATATCAATCATGGGGTTAGTTAGCTGACACTTTCATTAATCTAACTAAGCAAGGAAAGATGATTTGAACTGAGAGTCTGGCAGAAGAGGCAGCAAATCCAGATGAAGTACTGGTTGACAGGATTTCTGAAGTAAGGGATGAGCAGTCAGGGATAATGAGTACATTTTCAGTTGGGAAAATGAGTGAATGATTATGTTTGCTGAGATATCAATGATAGGACAGAGAGCAGGCTTATGCAGAAGATCATAATTTCCATGTTTAAGACACTAAGTTCAAGTTACTTATTTTATGTTAACATGGAGAGGTCCATGGGCAGAAAAGTAAAATATTCTGTAGAGCAGAAGACAGTCAAGTGGAAGATGGAATTCAGGGAAAAAATAAGTCACGCGATGGAGCAGTTGTATAGTTTTCCTAACAAACAAACAAACAAACAAACAAACATAAAAAACATTCAAAAGGGAAGCCAGGATGGCTCAGTAGGTTAAGTACTCGCTTTGCAACCCTGGAGACTGAGGATCGAATTCTGACACCACCCTGTGTGGACCCATATACTGAACGGGGTGTGCTTCTCGTGCAGGTAGCCCGCAGTTTAGTTCTCACCCCTGGTTCAGTCCCTGGCTTGAGGGGTGTGCCTCCCATGCAGAAAGCCCCAAGCTCAGCTCCCACCCTGCACAGCCCGTAACGACCTGTGTGGAACGAAATCATATTAAAGACTGATGCCGTACAGCTATGGAGACTTGCTCTGGGCCCTCCCCCTTCTTTCTGTCTCTCTTTGTCCCTGTCTCTCTCTGTAGAAAACAATAAAATAAAAGTTTTAAAAACAATGCCCCAAAGACATATAATCATGCATTCGAAAGAAAAGAGTAATTAAGAGTTTCAAATGGTGCTAAGAAATCAAGTCAGTCAAGGACCTCGAGATACCCTGCTGCATTTATTTAGTATCATGCAGTACAAAACTTAATTAACTTGCACATGTTTTGAGTTTCTAAAAGTGTAAGATCCTCAGGACTGGTGTCATGCCTTATTATTTTGTGGTAGACCTAAAAATGCTTTGTGACAAATACGGTATATGTGTGAGTTGGCTGATTATTTGGTTGATTTTTTTTTTTTTTCAATCCTAACTTGAACAGGAAAGTGTTTCTGTTTCTACCAAGTACTAGAATGATTCAGCCTAAAGCTATTGAGACACAGAGCTGTAAATATTAGGACTAAATCAGAGGGAAACTAGAAAATATCTCAAGTTCCCTTATGTTTCTATACTGAACGTTTGTTGTAGAGGTGCATTTTTTTCTCCAAATATAGTAGTCATTCCTAGCCCTCTGGTATTTTTTTTCCAGCTGCCATCTAATATGAGTATAAATGGACCAGGTAAATGAATGCCTGTTAAGGAATCTAGTAGATGAAATCAACAACAATAAAGTCCTTACAATAATTACTTAATAGTCTCTTCCTTGAAACGTTGGTTTTCCCATCTTCTATTTCAGAAATACATTCTTCAGGTCTATCCAATATTCTCTTCTTCAAAATGCCAGAATGTCAGTATATTGTTTTAGGCTTTTTCTTGGAGAACTTAAATTATATTCACTCTTAGAATATATATATACCGGTATATAAAATCAAATATGTCTCATGTGGTCCTGATGGTGTGGAGGAAATAAAGAATACATGATTTTATACTCTATAGTGAAAACCAATTGAATGTAAATTAACTCTGAATTAAACTACTAGAAAACTTTTATTTTTGTTTTATGGCTTAAACTTGTCTCTAGGATTTAATATTTTATATCAGAATTTAACATAAATGTGATAACAGAATTTGGAGTCTGAATTAGAACTCTGCCAGTTTTAGAATAAAAAAAAAATTAAGGGATTTGCAAAGATGAAAGCCAGCTACCCAAATCTATACCACTGTTACCTAGCATAGTATTTCTTAATTGCAACTGACTCCATTTTTTAAAAATCAAATCCTCTTCCATAAACACCAAAAAAAAAACCCCCCAAAAAACACACCAGATAATAAAATAGAAATACAAATTGAATGTTGGAAGAAAGAGTTCCCATGACTAATTGATTTATACATTCTATTATATATATATTTATATATGTAATTTTTTATCAGGATTTAGTATATTTTTTCTTGTAAAAATACAATTAATGTGAACATATGGACACATGTACCACAGCATGGACTACAAAAATTCAAAGAGAGGTAATTAATTGGAGTACCAAGAAACAGCTTGCTTTTAAAAGCATAGTAAAATACAGGATGATCATTTTTTGCCTAATTAATGTTCTAAATACTAGAAAGATAAACATAGTTGAAAATGGTTGGAATTCATATATTTGCCTTCAAGCAGAGTATTGAAATTTACTGATAAAGTCATTATTGTAAAGGCATAAATCAAATGTATACAGTAGGAAAGAATGTAACTAAATAATAATGGCAGAAATTCAATTTTTTTCTATTACATTAGTATGTTTACTTTGTGAAAGACTTGTGGCCTTCCAAGTGTTTACAAGAATAGATAATACTGTCGATCCTTCCATATTTTAAATTTATCGTAGCTATCAAAAATCTTATAGAAAATTACATTTCAATCAGTCTTTGTATACTGAAACAGGAATACTATTCTCATAATAAATTTTCACAGCTGGTTTTAAAAAGTCTGCTGACTGTTGTATATTCTGTTGCTAAAACAGACATTTATTAGGTGGAAATACTTTGCTGGTTTAAAATGTAAAGGTCTGCTAAACTAGAATTTTATCAAAGGAAGTTTTTTAAGGTTTTATGAAAAATATTACATTTCCAGAATTAATTGGATTTATTCATAAAATAAAATGGAAGAAAAAACTGTCATTTTAAATCTGGTTTTTAAACAGCTTGAGCTGCTTATAATTACAGTTATTTTTGTTTCTTTAAGTAAATTCTCTCATATGCACATAACACAAATAAGCAACATAGATGCATATCAAAAGTAATGGTTACACACCAAAAAATATACATCCTATATGTGTTTGTCATTGGTGTGTATATATTGCTTTCAGCTTTATCTATAGATGCAAAATGGAATATGTTTGTGTTTTTGTATGGCTGTGTGATTAAGTGGACACATAGTCTTTTGAGACAGATTGACCTGAATTTGAATCCTGAATCTGCCATTTACTTCAGCTTTATCTGCAGATGCAAAATAAAATTTGTTTGTATTTTTATATAGCTGTGTAATTAAATGGACGAAAGATAGTCTTTTGAGATGAACTGACCTGAATTTGAGTCTGAATCTACCATTTACTAGGTAATCTGTCTTGGATGACTTTCCTGTGCTTTTATTTTTTTCTCATGTACAAAAGAGAATGAATACCTCCTTAGCAGGATTGTACGGTGAGGAATAGCTATGGTATATACAAAGTGCCTAGAACATTGGTTAGTACCTATAATACATTTGATCTGTATGTGCAAATACGGCTTCAAAGACCAAGGAACATAATAACAGAAGATAGTTTTTGCAATACCTGTGGTTAAGCAAGGACATTTCTTAGGGAAGAGTTAGATTACAGAGTGAAGCAGCACTGTAATTTATAGCATCTAGAGTAGATACTAATTCTATCATTTTATTATGAGAACTGACAGTTAAAGGAGAAGAAATTAAAAATAACAGTACAGACATGACTTTCAATTGTATTTGCACTGATAGATTAATAATTTATCATTTATAGATTAGTATTTTATGATTATCCACCCATCGCAGGTATATGAAGGAGAGGAATTTGATAGCCATGTTTATTTACATGGCTTCTTTGAGTAAATTTTTTTGATACATAGGCATAATTGTGTTGTATATACAGTGGTTCTAAAAAGGCAAATATCTAACAAAGTGGAAATATATTGACCTAAACAAAACTGATTTCTTGAATCAGATGACATGGGTTGAAATTCTCATAGCATTACTTCCCAGTTGTTTGACTCCATACATAAAACTTTCTGTGACTCAATTTTGTTAGTTAAAAAATGAGGCACGTACTTTCACTTCTATCATTATTGTGAAACACAAATGGTGACTTCTGTCCTCAGGTTGCTGTTGTTCTAATCTCTGTAACACTCTTTACAATTTATTTAATTTTGAAATAATTACTTAACATATTTATCAGTTATTGTTCTTAATCTATAAAATGGAGAACAAACCTATTGTTGTAAGGATTAACTGCATAAATCCATGTAGAGTACTTAGACCAGTGGTTAGGACATATTTTATGCTCAATAGCTACTAGCTATTATTATTAATGTAAACATATGAAGAGAACATATGCTATGTGTATGAAGTTTATGTAAGAGAATATCTAGGTGTGTGTGTGTGTGTGTGTATGTGCATGTATCTACGGTATATCTATCTATATATAGATATATCCTAAGTCATGTTGTATATCAGTTGTGTTTTTATAGGACACTTGCCCAGAGTACCTAGCATTCAAGTGCCTTTATTTGAAAATTCCCAGATTCCTGAATCATTTACTGGTTGTATTTTAATTTTCTGAACAATAACCTGTAAATATACTAACTCAATTCTAAACAAAAGGTCTTATCATTGAAGTTTGAGAGAATTGATCATTTTAGGCTCTCTTTTAGCCAGCAAAATTGTTGGAATTCTTTATATATATATGTGTGTGTGTGTGTGTGCGTATATATAT
>PVKE010023734.1:0-24395 GCA_004027555.1 Craseonycteris thonglongyai | reverse complement strand
CCCCCCCCCCCCCCCCCCCCCCCCCCCCCCCCCCCCGCTCAACACACACACACACACACACACACACACACACACACAAGGCAAGTGCTAGGAGCGATGGGGACTGAAGCTGATGGGAGCACAGGGGGACACAGTGAACCACACGGCTCCGCAGAAACTCTCAAGCGCAGAAGACCGATTAACCAGAAGGCTGATTGATTCAAGAACAAGGGAAGGGGGTGGGGGCAGAGCTGGGAGAAACAGCCACCGCCAAGCCCAGGGGACTCTGTGCGCTCATTACTCATTCGCCTCCCAGAAGTTTCCTGCAGAAAACACAACAGAGGCTCCGGAGATGGGACGCGCTGAGTCACAGAAAAGCCAGTTGTTGCCTTTTTGCTGGTAGGTCACACTCACATGTGTGTTTTGCGGTTGAAATGGGGAAGCTGCCCAGTCGTGCCTGCCAGCTATTCGGGGGCTCCCTCTGCTGGATACTGCTGGTACTACACCTGTCCGTCACCTCCCTACCCCCACCTTCCTCCCATCCTCAGGAATCTTGTCCATGTTCTTCATTTTCGCCTGCTGGACGAAAGTCAAGGTCTGAAAATGTATGTGTCTTCACCTGTTTACAGTATGGACCTATTGCTGCCCGAGAGATGGGACATAGTGAGGCTCTTTGATTTTAGGAGCGCTTTATAGATAATATCCGCTGGTCCTCTTAGGTCTGTGATGGTCTTCATGTGCTTTTGTATCGTCCTTATGTTGATCACTGAGATAGAAAGTAGAGACTATTTCCCCCCACGCTCAGGGGAGGCAACTATGACGGAGCAAAGCCATTGGATCACGTTCAGCAATGTCTTTTAACTGCCCAGCCTGTACCCTTAACGTCTTTCAAGGTGTCCGTAGCATGCTCTACGATGGGGAAGTTCTGGAAGAATTCCAGGGCACGGCTAACCCTTCCCACAGCAAGTATCATTCGTGCAGAGGATGTCACTTCCTGGTTTTAGACCAGTATTGGGGGATGGTGGTGGGACGGATGGTCTAGCTTATTTTTCAGCTGGAAGCAATAAAACTGCATATTCTGGACAGTCAAGGGCCAGCTTAGTTTCATCACAGTTTATGTCCTAAGGCAGTTTACTAAGTGGTTAACTACACATACACATACGAAAGGACTTTTTAAGATTTGTGGGGGTTTTTTTGACAGAGAGAGACAGAGAGAAGGGGGAGGGCCCAAAGCCGTCTCCATAGTTGCACGTCATCCGTTTTCAGCATGGTTTCGTTCCACACAGGTGGCTCACACAGGGTGGGAACTGGGCTGGGGGCCTCCCGCATGGGAGGCACACCCCCTGGAGCCAAGGGCCAAACTGGGGGGGTGAGAACTGGACTGGGGGCCTCTCTGATGGGAAGCACACCCCAGTTCAGCATATGGGTCTGCACAGGGCCCGGGCCAGGATTCGATCCTCAGTCCCCGGGGCTGCAAAGCAAGTGTTTAACCCGCTGAGCCATCGCGGCATTCCCTGAAACGAGTGCTTTAGGAACCCATCCCAAGGTGAGACATACGCTTTGTTAGGACATGAGTTGGTTTTTGTTGAGAAAAGTGCTCCCACTGAAATGCAGGCTGACACATCACTTCACCCCTGGGGCCCCTTGTAAGATTCAAGACATCCTGCCTAAGGAGTGGCCTTGCAGGGCAATACACCCGCGATCGGTTTGTTCATTAGACATCGTAATGTCCAGGGATCTCTTTGCACGTTGTGATTTTGCTGCGTTGCGTTTCCGGGACGCAAGGACATGCATAGGTCAGACATAAACCTCCTCGGGAGATGCCCCCAGGACACCAACGCATCCCCCACCCTCCCCTAAAGCGCGTGCCTGTCTTCACCCTCTTTGCAGGCCAAGTCCTTGAGTGACAGTAAGAACCGCCACAAAAAGCCCAAGGACCCCAAGCCCAAGGTGAAGAAGCTCAAGTATCACCAGTACATTCCTCCGGACCAGAAAGCTGAGAAGTCCCCTCCGCCCATGGACACGGCCTATGCGCGGCTGCTGCAGCAGCAGCAGCTGTTTCTACAGCTGCAGATCCTCAGCCAGCAGCAGCAGCGGCGGTTCAGCTACCCGGGGACGCCCCCAGCTCAGCTCCAGTGAGTGGGGCGGAGCCCGACAGGGGGGCGGGGCCCAGCGGGGGCGGGGCTGCGTGCAGAGGCGGGGCCAGAAGGGGCGGGGACAGAAGGGGCGGGGCTTCGAGCAAAGGCGGGGCCCAGAAGGGGTGGGGGCAGGGCTGCGTGCAGAGGCGGGGCCTAGCAGGGTGGGGGCGGGGCTGCGCGCAGAGGCGGGGCGGGGCTTCTGTCTGAGGCGCGCAGCCGGCACTTGGGACCAGCAAAGGGCGTATTTGCAGCACGTCCATCACCTGGTATGTTCAGAATATGATTGTGTTTGTAAACCATGCACACCTTTTCTGAAACCTAAGGCTGGGAGGAAGCAAGTAAATCAATGCTCCTGGTAAGAGGCCTCTTTGGGGGAAAGGGGATGTATTGGCAATTTTAGATTAAATTGCGGAACCATCTACAAATGCCTATGGGACTGGAAGCAACTCCAGCACAGGTTACGTTTTCTGAATTGCCTCAGCACTTAGACCTTGAAGCAACAGAGAGTTAAGTGACCCAGTGACATCGTCACAGATGGACCCGTAAGCCCCCATGTGTGACCTCTTGGCCAGGCATAGCTGGACCACCTTTTTAATGGTCAGCCTCCTCAACTAATTATGACGTTGAAGAGCTGTCTCTGCGCAGGCTTGGATATCGCTGGCCATTGTGCTGTGTGCAGAAAGCAATCAAGCTTCCTCGCGCATGCTCGGGCCTCCTCAGGACACGCACCTGCCAATCATAGATGGGTATGCCACGCCCATAGGCCAAAGTCACCGCCCCTTCCTGCTGTATCCCATCTAGCCTGCTGTCGTCTTCCTAGCCCCGCCTCTTTTGATTGACATTACTTGCCAGATCCTTGTAGACACTTAGCTTGTGATGGGATCTAAAGACAAATCACCCCCTAAGGGTTCAGGTCTCCCAAGTCCCATGAGTGGAGGCCGTTTTCTCCACATCACCAAGCAATTCTGCAACACCAGCTGGGTGTCCAACAATTCGACTCAATTCTGACACTAGCTCCCTGGAATTGGCATCCAGTCCCATAGGACCGCCACCCCTACGCCCTTAGGGTGCCCATTGCAAATGCAGATGCGGTCACCTGTGCTTCTGGTCCACCATCTGTAGATCAAAGGTCCCCATGAACCTCCCCCATGGGTTTGAGGACGCTGCTAGAGTGACTTACAACACTCAGAGACACGCTACTCACTAGACTCCTGATTTATTGTGAAAAGATGTGACTCAGGGTGGCAGAGGTGCCCGGGGCAAGGTGTGGGGAAGGATGTGGAGCTTCCGTGCTGTCTCAAGCTGGCCACTCTCCGGGGACCTCCATGGGCTGACCAACCCAGAAACTTTCCGAACCCCATTCTTCTGGGGTTTATGCAAGTTTCATTACAGAGGAATGATTGACTCCATCGTTGGCCATTGGTGACCTCAGTCTCCAATCTTTCTCCTATTCCTGAAGGTCAGGGGTGTGGGAAGGTGGTAGGACCAAAAGGTTCAACCCTCCGATCACATGACGGGTTCTCCTAGCAGCATCTCTCCTTTAAGATAGAGCCCAAATGTCACCTCGTCGTCTCACGAAAGACACCTTGCTCACTCTGATCACTTAGGAAATTCCATGGCCTTTGGGAGCTGGATGATAAGCAAGTATATATTTCTGATTATAAATCACAATATCAAACCCTCATATGCATATAATTGTTTGACTGTATTTTAAGGGCCTCTTTTTTGTTTGTTCTTTAGGGAACCAAACGAACAGATGGTCAGAAATCCAAACTCTTCTTCAACACCACTGAGCAGTACCCCATTGTCTTCTGTCAAAAATAGCTTTTCTGGACAACCTGGTATCTCTTCCCTCAAACCGGGTCCGCTCCCACCAAACCTGGATGACCTGAAGGTATAGGATGTGGCATGGTCTTCTTACTTTTTCTTTTCCCTTTTTAACAAATGCCTCCGTATGTTTTGAACATTTTCGCAAACTGATTTCTTGTATAGAACCGTAGGAGGGAGACGTGCTCTTATCTTAAAAACATTACGCTACGTGAAATAAGCCAGACACGAAGGGACACGTATTGTATGAGTCCACTTCTATGAGGCCCCCGAAGTAGTCACCTCCATTGAGACAGAACGCGGAATGGTGGTCGCCAGGGGCTGGGGGAGGTGAGAAGGGGGAGTGAGTGTTTAATGGGGACAAAGGTTCAGTTTGCGATCATAAAAACGTTCTAGAGGTGGATGGTGGTGATGTTTGCACACCATTGTGAGCACACTCACAACACTAAACTGAATACCTAGAAATGATTCCATGGCAATTTTACATTCTATGTCTTTTTCCACAATTAAATATATATATTTTTTATTTTTTTTATTTTTGACAGAGAGAGAGAGAGATACAGAGACAGAGACAGATAGATAACTGAACTGGGGGCACTCCCCAGTTCAGCACATGGTTCTGCACGGGCCGGGGCCAGGATTCGATCCTTGGTCCCCGGTGCTGCAAAGTGAGCGCTTAACCCACTGAGCCATCCCGGCTTCCCCTGTGTCCAGTTTCTAATATACTGGGGGAGAGAGAGAGAGAGAGGAGGAGGAGAGAGAGAGAAATGAAACAAGGTTGGGCATGAGTTAATAATTATTGATGGCTACATGGGGTTCATTATATTTTCTATTTACTTTTGTGTATATTTGAAATTTTCCATTATAAATGGCTTTAAAAAGTTATCAATGATTAAAACACCAATGGGTGTAGAATAGGATTAATATGTACAAACCTTTATCCCACGCAAGCCCACATAGCATAATATTCTGAAATTTAAGGTAAACTGAGCTCCATAAGGATTCATTTTATTTTAGAACATGAGGGGCATTATTTAATAATGTGCTTTAAATTACTCAGTGCCAGAACAGATTCTAAAAATAAATGTAGAACTTATTAATTTTAAGTAATTCGAAATTAAAACTATAATGGGTTGCCATTTTGCACTTTTTCAAACCAGCAACTCTAAAAATAAATAATAAAACAATGTTGGGAAGACTGGGAGGGAGAGGAGGGGAGCATATTTATTACTTGAGATGGTATAATTGTTGCAATCCTTTTAAAATCAGTTTTAGCTGAGAGTAAAGTCATATATATTCACTATTGAAGATACCAGACAGTTACAATGTATGAACATTTAAAAAATACAGGGATGAAATAATTATGCATATCAACATAATAATAGCAAACCTTTACAGTGCATTAACCATTTGCAAGGCAGTATTCCAAGTGCTTTACAAATTTAAAGCTATTCTAATCCTCACAAAAACTCATAAGGTCAGTATAACTATCGCCCATTTGCAGGAGGGAAACGGAGTCACAGAGTGACCACTGAGCTAGGAAGAGGCAGGGCCGGCATTTGAATTGGCGGTCTTATCGCCACATAAACTCCCTCTGCACAGACGACAATTACCTAGTGTGTTGTTAAATGCAGGGCATACATGTGAATGCAGAACTGCGGTTTGCCAAAACTCGTCCAAACGCCAGTAGCAACAGCATCCCTTGGGAACTTGTCAAGAATGCATTTTCTGGGGAAAGCTGGGATGGCTCAGTGGGTTAAGCGCTCGCTTTGCAGCCCTGGGGACCGAGGATCGAATCCCGACCCTGGCCTGTGCGGACCCATATGCTAAACTGGGGTGTGCTTTCCATGTGGGAGGCCCCCAGTTTGGTTCTTGACCCCCGGTTCAGCCCCTGGCTCAAGGGGGCATACAACTATGGAGACTGCTTGGGGCCCTTCCCTCTCTGTCTCTCTCTGTCTCTCCCTCTGTTAAAAACAATAAAAAATAAATCTTTAAAATTCACAGGGGGAAGCCGGGATGGCTCAGTGGGTTAAGCGCTCACTTTGCAGCGCCAAGGACCAGGGATCGAATCCCGGCCCCAGCCCGTGTGGAACCATGTGCTGAACTGGGAGCTCCCCCAGTTCAGTTCTCTCTCTGTCTCTGTATCTCTCTCTCTCTATGTCAAAAATAAAAATAAATAAATAAAAATATATTATAAAATTCACATTCTTTCTTAAAAAAAAAAAGAATGTACTGTATTCTGGAGGGTCAGCATGCTTCAGGGCGGCTGGCCTGGGGCGTGTGTCTAAACCTAGGCATCTGTTTCACTTTCTCGTCTGTAAAATGAGGACAAGAACCAGGGCGGGGTTGGGTGACCGTAGGCTAGGGAACCTCTGTGCTTCATTTGAGCTCTGCCGTCGAGGCTGTTTCTACGACTCTGGAACCATGAACACATGGTCCAGCTGACGCTCTGATCCCTGGAACTGCAGCAAGCTGCAAAATGGTTTTCCCTGCTGCGTGAGACCTCGCGGGTGGCGGGAGTTCTGATTCATGGAGGCTCTGCTTACATTTATTCAGGCCGCCTGGGCGCTGGCGACCTGAGCGTCCACTGTCTGTGACAGTTTTTCCGTCTCTAGCGTATTAAAACTGTACAAAGCAGATTTCTGCTGGGCGCAGGCAAGGCCATCAGAGGGAAGTGTTCAGAAGAGAGGGGGCGCTGTGACGTCCCCTGTGTGATGTGTGAGACGTGTCACGCTGTTAAGTAGACTTTGTAGACGGCGGTCGCAGAACAGCGACCTAACGCAGCCCGGGTTTCCCTCAGGTTTCCGAGTTGAGACAACAGCTCCGAATCCGGGGCTTGCCTGTCTCTGGCACCAAGACGGCCCTGGTGGAGAGACTGCGGCCATTCCAGGACAGCTCTGGGAACCCCGTGCCCAACTTCGGCGACATAACGACGGTCACTTTCCCTGTCACACCCAGCGGCCCGCTGCCCCCTTATCAGCCCTCAGCCTGCACAGGCGCCTTAGCCAACGGCTTCTACCACTTCGGCAGCACCAGCTCCAGCCCGCCCATCTCCCCGGCCTCGTCAGACCTGTCGCTGGCCGGGTCCCTGCCGGACCCCTTCAACGACCCGTCCCCCGTGCCCGGGTGCCCGGAGGACAGCCTGCTGGGCAGGGAGCTGGACGGGCTGGATTCGGAGAAGGACAAGATGCTGGTGGAGAAGCAGAAGGTGATCAACGAGCTGACGTGGAAGCTGCAGGTGGAGCAGCGACATGTGGAGGAGCTCCGTCTGCAGCTGCAGAAGCAGAAGCGCAGCCACGGGGCTGGGACACAGCCGCTGCTGTTCCTGGGCGCCCCCATCAAGAAGGAGGAAGCCGTGGCCAGCTGTCCCTACGCCGCCCAGCAGAGACCCGCAGCAAGACCAGCAGACCTGGCCGGCGACCCAGGCCCGCTCCTGCCCCTGGGGGGTGCTCATGGTGGGGACACCTCAGGCCAAAGCAACGGACTTGCTTCCACATTTCTCAGCCCCCAGTGCTCCCCACAGCCTTCCCTGCCCGGGGCCATGAACAGCCCGCAGCCCATCAGCTTGCCCCCGTCACCCAACAACCCTTACTTCCTCCCTCCGTCGGCAGGCACTCGAGGGGACGGGCCCAGGGTTGCCTCCCCGGCCAGCGGCCAGGTGTGCAGCGCACAGGTAAGAACTTCTTGCTCCACACCCCCCAGCACCCCCCGTTTTCCTGCACGTGGGTGGTGGGTTTTGCTGGAACGTTCCGTGGGAAGGCTTTACCAAAAATCCCACAGCAGATCCCGGATGCCGGGGTCCTCAGTCCTTCACGGGGGACAAACTTGCTTCCCTCCGGCTGGGGTGGGCACTGTTGTCCTGTAAAAAGCCAGAGAAGCAGTATTTTTTGGTTTTGTGGGCATGGCTGGTCTCTGTCGCAACGCTTCAGCTCTACCCTGTGACATGAAAACAGCCACAGACGACAACTAAGTGTCTGTGGTTGTGTTCCGATAAAACAGTATCTGCAAATCAGGCGGTGGGTGGGAGTTGGCTCACAGGGCTGTAGATCGCCGACCTCGAGTGGCAGGATCCCTTGACACCCCAATTTATCCAGAAAGCCAAAGGGGCAGCGAGCAGACGTCCCTGGTCTCTGAGTGAGCTGCAGAGTACAAATAGTCACTGAGACCTACTGCGTATCAGGTTCTCTCCTTCTCTCTGGAGGCAAGGACTGAACTGGCCAAACACGATATTTTTTAAAATATGTAAAGTCCGTGATGTGTAGGGAGATGATCCATCTCGTGGAGAGAAAACAGAGAAGCGGGGGGAGGAGTTTGGAAGCCTACCACCTTACGTCCAAGGGCCAGGAGCATTGAGCAAAGGTTTGAAGGAGGTAAAGGAAAAAGCCTTGTGACTATTTGGGGTGAAGGTATTTGGGGCAAAGGAAGAACAGAAAGTGCAAAGGCCCTGAGGTAGGAGCATGCTTGGAATGTTCAATCACGGGCGTGAAAGCCAGGGTGTGGGGAGCAGGAGTGGAGAATGGTAGGAGGTCGCTCCGAAGAGCAACTAGTTCCAAGACTAGACCACGGTGAGCATCAAAGTCTTTACTATGTCTGTGAAGCCAACGAATTACTGGGAATATCTATGAAAGTCTCTCTGAGAAAGAAAATTACATTCTCCAGCGGTCCTGAGATCTGTGTTATTAGAAAGGGAGTAGGAAGAAAACTCAGATGAATTGCATTCCCCCTACGTGCTGGTTTTTAAGAGAAATGATATGAGTGATGTTTTTAATTGTCACAACACCTTTGAACCTCCAATGGATGGCTCTTTATTTGCCACTGAGGACAATGAGGCTCAAGGAGGTTCAGCCAGTCTCCCAGGATCCCAGGAAACCCATTGCACACGGAATGTCCTCTATCCTGGGAGTGTGAGGTGTAGCTGTAGGGCATGAGAATACATTTTCACAAACCACATATTCAAATGAACAGTGCCCACCCCTGCGTGCGCACTTTGGGAGCAGTTGAGACGTAAATGCATTAACGTCACCATGGACAGCATGTATGGGGTGCATCCACGTACATAGCGTCCTAAGCAACCAAGGTCCAAACAGCTCGCGAAGCAGAACTCCGCACCCCAAGACCTTCCATTCTAAGGCTATCGCTACTCTCAAGAAGAACGCACATTGGCACGGTGATTGAGGGTTTACTTTTCTTTTTATTTTTGACAGAGAGAGAGAGATACAGAAACAGAGAGAGAACTGAACTGGGGGAGCTCCCAGTTCAGCATATGGGTCCGCACGGGCCGGGGCCGGGGCCGGGACTCGATCCCCGGTCCCCGGCGCTGCAAAGTGAGCGCTTAACCCACTGAGCCATCCCGGCTTCCCTGATTGAGGGTTTACGAAGCCCTCTTCGGATAGTGAAGGGTGATGTGATCCAAAGAGAAAGAGCAATACAGGACAACACCCCTGACCTGTGCTTGGGACACTCAATGTCACACACAGCGTGGTGGTGGGGGCGGGGAGGCAGGGCGGTCATGAAGGGCTAGAGAAGTCTGGGAAGACGTGAGGGCCAGGCATCGGGCTTCAGAAAGAGCGCAGAGTGAAAAAGAGAATCGGCACACGGGCTTCCACATGGGGAAAGCTGGGGAGGTAGCGGGGACGTGCACAGAGAAGCTGCCGGAGGGGGTGAGTAGACTCGAAGCGTGTGGAAGGAAATGGTACTGGACGTGGAGTCACGAACATTCCCCCCTGGGTGGAAGCGGAGCCCCTGTGCTGTGGATACTTGGGAGCCCCTGAAAGTTTGGGGGCGGTAGGTGGCACATACAAAGCCAGCTCTGCGGCTTTGGTGTGGAACTGAGGCAGGTTTGGAAAGAGGGGACACCGGGACCGGTCGTGTCAGCAGACGCTACTGTGGAGCAGGCCGCGGGCGGTTCTTTCATTTGCTGCCTCTTTTTTCCTACAGAGCTCGGGGGCAGTCGAGGGCCGTCCTCCGAGCTTCTCTCCCCAGACTCCCAGCCTCCACCCCGCTTTCTCTGGAGCAGACAGCACTCATGGCACTGGGGCCCTCCCGTGTCCCCAGAGCCCAGGTGCACAGCCCAAGGTAGGCCCCTGGAACTAGCTTACATTGGGGTTGTCTGTCTTCTGCGGCTCCTGTCTTCCATGGGATGAGGTTCAGAGGCAGAAACAACGGACACTTTCAATAGAAACACATGCCCTTGAAGAGGCCTGAGGTGGATGCACAGGTGTAAGTGAGGAGGTGCTCCAAGGAGTCATTTCCCTCAGCCACCGCAGAAGTCACAGCGGCTGAAATGGCCCCGCTCTGTTTGTAAAACAATGTGGCGAAGGAACCCGTGTGGGTGACACGGAAGACTGGAATGGGGGAGCCTAAGAAAACCGTGCTGGAGAAGGAGTGGGTACATGGATCTGGGGCAAGGATGGTGGTGGGTCCAGAAAGGTGGGGTCACAGGCCAATAGCTCTACAGAAAAAAAAGAAGAGACGATCTATGTCAGCAGGCGGGAAAGTGACGGATGTGAAGGACATGGGGACATGAAGAGGTGATAAGGAGGGGCAAGCATAAGATGGCTATGATACCAGTACGCTCCCTCTGGGGACAGGGACGCTGAGATGGCCCCGGCACTCCACAGAACACACTCACAACACACAAGGCTAGTGTTGGAACAGGTCTTCCAACCGTGCCCCCCACTCTGCTGTATGAAACAGGCTGGGGAGGGGGGTTCTCCGGGAATCCCTGAGTGGATAGATTTCTGTGGATTGGCCTGGACGCTTACTTCATTTCCTCTTCTCATCTTGATCTCCTCTAACAGAAGAGGGTGCACCTTGGAGAGGAAACGAATCTGTGAAGTTCCCATCCGAAGATGCCCCCAGCAATAAGTCCCTAGTGATACGGACTGTGGTTAATATATTGAGTTTGCTCTCTAAGCGCTAGCCCTTTTTTTCCCCTTAAATCAGTGCTTCCCCCAATGTCACCTGTGGTTTCTAACACATAGCAGTACCATTCTTTCTTTCTTTTTTTTTTTAAGATTTATTGTATTGTTTGAGAGGTAAGAGAGAGAGAGAAGGGGGAGGGTCCAGAGCAGTCTCCGTAGCTGTACATCATTAGCTGTGACGTGGTTTCGTTCCACACAGGTGGATGTGGGGCCACGCAGGGTGGGAACCAAACTAGGGGCCTCCCGCAGGGGAGGTGAGAACCTTCGCCACCATCTTGGTGATGACCAGTTGCCCCGCAGCTCAGCACATGGGTTTGCACGGGCCGGGGCCGGGATTCGGTCCCCAGACCTCGCGGTGGCAAAGCCAGCGCTCCACCTGCTGAGCTCTCCCAGCCTCCTCTGCAGTCGCATTTCTGAGCCCTGAACTGATTGTCTTTTGGACCCACACAGGTGGCTGCTCTGCACTCTCCGGAGAAGGCAGAGCCGAAGTTTTCAATTCCATCCCCGCCTTTTCCTAAGTCAACCGCAGCCATTTCTGAGATCGCACAGCCTCCCTCCTACGAAGACGCGGTGAAGCAGGTAATGGCGTGCTCCATTGTTAGGGATGAATAGGCTGGCTCCCATGCACACTGTTTGAGGGGACCCCACTTCAGGGGTGTAGATGTGGCACTGAGTACATCCTCCGCCTGCCCATCAGAGTGGGCTGCATGTCGAGCTGCTGATTGTAGAAAGGTGTCGCGTGTATGCAGAAGCTGTGTGAGGCCAAGACAGAGAAGAGTTTGGTCTGGGCACCCAGGAGCCTGGGCATAGGGCTAGGTTGGCTACCAGTCACCTGCCCCTGCCACTAAGGCTGGGCCCATGCTCAAATTCTCTTGTATAGAACAGGGCTGACATCTACTTTGTCATGATGCTAGATAATGGTAGCACTCGCCTCATTGTCCAAACACACGACAGACATTCAAATACCTGAGCATTGTGGTCAGAGTGAGACTTTCTTGGCATCTTCCTAACTTCAACCTTTTGGTGTGCCCGGCAAAATACGGAAGGTTCTCCTCATTCCCTCTCCCGGGTACTTGTAAGGATTCGCTGACCTTTCTCAATTTCCAAAGGAACCAAAAAAAAAGCCAACCCAAGTGGACTTCCATAAATAAGACTCATCTACTCCCATGAGTCCAGGTGGGAGGGTTCCTGCCAAGTGGCCACAGTTGTCAAAAACGATCGCAATGAGGAATTATGAGTCACATTCTTGAGCCACGGGCACAACGGTCAAGCAGGAGGCAAGTCCAAGTGACTTCTACATGACAAAAGGGGACAAAAACCTTTCAGCCAGTTACACCAATGTTCATAGCAGCACCATTCACCAAAGCCAAGAGGTGGAAGCAACCCAAGTGTCCGCAGTGGATGAATGGATACACACACTGTGGTTTGTACACATGATGAGTATTATTCAGCCTCAGGAAGGAAGGGCATTCTGATATGTGCCCCAACACGGCTGAATTCTTGCAGACATTATGCTGAGGGACATAAGCCAATCACCAAAGGAAAAAATCCTCTAGGTCACTAGAGGAGTCAAATTCATAGGGACAGAAAGTAGAACAGTGGTTGCCAGGGGCTGAATGGAGAAGGGAGTTAGGAGTTGTGTCTTACTGGGAACAAAGTTTCATTTTTGTAAGATGAACAGGGTTCCCTGGCTGGATGGCGGGGGTGATGATTGCATAACAGTGTGAATGTACTTAATGCCGCGGAACTGTCCGCACGAACATGGTGAAGATGGTAAGATAACACACAACATTTCAGGTTGTGTGTATGTCACCACACTTAAAAAAGCCGTAACTAACCCGGCCTCGTTCAAATGCCTGGGCGGCTACGTCTAATCAGTGCTTACCCAAGAAGTACCTTCTAACTTCTCTGTCCTCTGGTTGATCGGAAATAGCAGATGACGCGGAGTCAACAGATGGACGAACTCCTGGATGTCCTCATTGAGAGCGGAGGTAAGGCCACCTGTGTCCTGCCCATGGGGCTGTGTCCTCTGTGCAGGACCCAGGTCAGATGCTCAGCGTAAATTGGACCCAAAGGTCTATGGGCAGAGCGGTCCCTTCTTCTGAGCTTTCTGCCCACATTTGGAGCAGACAGTGGAAGGCGGGAGTGGGGGATGCTTTGCTGCATCTGTGCCTTTGTCCTCGAATTGTTTCCATTGTCATGTGAACAGTTCTCATGTTTCAACTCAGTCCCTGTGCCTGTTTCCTCTGGCTGTCCTGTTTCTCTCTGCTGTTCTAATCCCAATGTCCCTGCCTTCTTTTTTATTTTTTTTTAAAGGTTTAATTTATTGTTGAGAGAGAGAGAGAGAGAGAGAAGAAGGAGAAGAGGGAGGGCCCAGAGCAGTCTCCATAGTTGTACATTAGTTTTTCATATAGTTTCATTCCACACAGGTGGGCAGGAGCCACACAGGATGGGAACTGGGCTGGGAGCCTCCTGTATGGGAGACACGTCCCCTTGAGCCAGGGGCCAAACCAGGGGGCGAGAACCAAACTGGGGCCTTCCGCATGGGAGGCGCACCTCAGTTCAGCATATGGGTCCACACGGGCCAGGTCCAGGATTCGATCCTCAGTCCCCAGGGCTAGCAAAGCATGTGTTTAACTCGCTGAGCCATCCCGGCTTTCCCCGCTGCTGCCTTCTTAATTACATGAAGAATTGTCAAGCAGATAAAGCAAATTCTGTCCAACTTAATCAAAATGAAATTCAACTAGTCATCTCCCCATGGGTGATCCATTCATACTTAAATGTTATTCAAGCTAGCCCTAAAAAAAAATGATCAGTGTGTTCTTTTTTGCCTCCTTTTAAGTTGTTCATTAATTATTTCTAAAAAATGACACTGTACACACCCAAGGATGTGAAACTCCACAAGCAAATCAGATCACACAAGGAAGAATGTGGGGATAGAGAGAGAAAAACCCTCACCCGGGAGCCCTGACATCACAACATTAGCGTTCTGGAGGTGGAGTGTCCAGGTGTTAGGCTCAGAGAGAACCGATGATAAGATTCACATGGGTGTGGACTCCTGCCATGGGAGAACGGGGGAAGGAGCAAAGAGCAAGATCTTGAGGATGCTCCTAAGAGAGCGGATGGTGCCCCAGAGCAGACAGGCAAGCAGTGGAAAGCAGAAGGGCTGATGGATGGTGACGAACTGGTACAGTCAGTAGGTCAGAGGGGACCTACGTGGCTGGAACGCCTGTGTCATCAGGAAAGCTGGAGGAATGGGAGGGAATGGCCGGAGGGAGGGAAATGGGTGTGCAATGGAGTGGTCAGAGAAATGCAGTGTTTGGGGGCTGGCAGGGTCCAGGGCACATCCAATGAGAATGGAGGAATCACGGCCATTGAGGGGAAGGACCGGTATCAAGGAACCGAGAGGCCGGCTGGACACTGGGTTACTTCTGACGGTGCCGAAATCACACAGAAGGACAGGAGTTGGAATGGGGACAAGACGATTGGGGTATAGAGTTTTCAGTGGGTGAGGAGTGACCAGGAGGCTGTTGGGGGGGCAGGGGTAGAGAGATCAGCATGACCCTCCCCCCTAAAAAAACCACCAAGCAGTTACAAGATGGGGAGTAGCAGAAAGAAGTGGCAGGGGGTCCAGAAGACTCATCGGGTGGCTTTGGAATACATGAGCCCCGATTGAGGGATATCAAGGAGGATGCAGTGTCCTCAGGGGATGGACAAGTGTCAACAAAGGAGCCATAAAGGCCTTGAGAGGGTGGGACTTCCAGAAAGAAAGGGTGTGGGCAGAGCCCAGAGAGGCAGGAAGAACTGGGGACACATAGCGCAGGCTACATGGGGATGAGGTGGGGAGGGGAATAATGACCAGAGAAGTTTAGCCACGTCCTCCACGTGTAACTCGCTCCTTTCACGGGTTACCCTTGTGGGGCACGCTGTCTTTGGAGCCACTGAACTCTCCCCACTGTGTTTCCCCAACAGAAATGCCAGCGGATGCCAGGGAAGACCACTCATGCCTCCAGGAAGTCCCCAAGATGCCCGGGGCTTCCCAAAGCCCTGCGGCCACCCTGCCCAAGCCCTCGGTGTCCTTTGAACACGCACCTTCCGGGGGCCCGCTGTCCTTCGCACACTACGGCACTGACAGCGATGAGCACCTCGAGGTCTTGCTGAATTCCCAGAGCCCCCTGGCCAAGGTGAGCGACGTTGCCCTGCTCAAAATCGGGACCGACGAGCCGGCCTACGATGGGATCCTGGAGGGATTCTCCGGGAAGGTGGCAGACGACGTCTTCAGCGCTCAGGAGCTGCTGCCAGGCGCCCTGTCCCCGGTGCACACCCAGTTCTCGCCGGCATCTGTGGACAGCAGCGGGCTGCCGCTAAGCTTCACCGAGTCACCTTGGGAGACCATGGAGTGGCTGGACCTCACGCCCCCCAGCTCCACGCCGAGCTTCAGCGCCCTGCCCACCAGTGGCCCCAGCATCTTCAACATCGACTTTCTGGACGTCACAGATCTCAACCTGACCTCCCCCATGGACCTGCACCTACAGCAATGGTAGGCGGCAGAAGTGCCCAGAAGCCCAAGGCAAGCAAAACCACCAGCCCTGGTATGGTCCCAAAGGAGGAGGAGGAGTGGAAGGAGGAGGGGGTGAAAAAGGCAGCGACGGAGACGTCTAGGACAGTCCTCAAGAACGCAGAGGAGTTGTTATATCTAATGCAACATGTACCAACACCCGGTGACTGCGGGTGACTTCTGCAATGCATTTCAAAAGAGGCTTTCTCAGATCCGTAGTGCCCGCCCCCCCAAAAGAAAGAATGTGGTTCCCTACCTTTTCGAACACCAGTACTTTTTTTGCTGGCCCACACATTTTGTTTTTCAGGCCTCTGGGGGGCATGCTCTCACCTGGTAAGCTCTCCTCGAGAATGTGTTAGACACCCCGTGGAAAGAACATGTAGACTCTTTGGGGGCCACCCCTGTCTCTCTAAGGTTAGGAAAGACTGGCCTGTGATGGAGGCAGCTTCTCATCTCTCCATTCCCTGCCTTTCAAAATACAAGTTGGGTCCCACTTTGGTGTGTTGGGGGGGGTGTATTCTTGAGGCAGAAAATGGGGACAGAAGCAATCTATATCCAGGGGAGTAAAGTCCACTCAGTGTCCCTCAGCCACCCATCTACTTCCCCTGGTGTGGTGCCCCATCCTGGACCTGAGATTCTATGACCGCGGATAACAGCTGACCTGCACTGGGTCCTGGGAAGCCCACCCACAACTTCCTCCTCTTCCTCAGCCATCTGCCAAATCAGCCCCTCTGTTGCTGGGGTGATGAGCATCATGAAACAGAGGACAACCTCCTGACATGGAAGGTTCTCCAGCAGAACCCACATTAGTTCCAAAGACCAGCAATGACGACCTAGGCAGATCAGAAACATCTCTAGCCTCGGGAAGTCCTACCAGAGCTCATTCAGGCCGAGCGAGAGAACACTGTTTCATGGATCAGGGGACCAAATAATATTCGTTCAAGATACCACTTCTTTCTTGCTCCTCTTTGAAGATCTTTCTTTTTTTGCCCCAACATTGGGAGACCAAGACCTCTCAGCCCTAACCAGGGGCCCTTCTCCTGATAGTAAAGCCATATTCTGAAAAAAGCGAAGACCCCAGGTTCTCCTGGAGAACCCGGTCATCCTATGCATGATTCACTACAAAAAGTTTTTAAAAAGTGTCCTTAGGAAGAAACTGGTGACTTGGGCCGTCAGTCACCAAGCTCCTTCCACCCTGATTTGATGTACGGCCGTCATGGATGTAAATTGGTCTGGGGTAATTGGAAATCGTGCTATTGTAAAAGTACATATGAAATACATTGTCAAGGAGAGAGTACCGTTGGTCTGGGTTTCTGAAAGAGAACACAATTGCACATTGGAAACAGTGGAAGAAAAAAAAGACCGTGGTCTCGTGCATTGCGCCTTTGTTACCTCTAATTCCTTTGCCAGAAGTTGAAAAGCTCAAATGTCTGGACAGTCTGTCTAAGGCTCACTATGGCTCTGCCTCACTGTTTTTATAGTGTTGCATGCCGTAGAAAATAGCTATGGCTGTTTTTTGTTTTTTTGTTTTGTTTTTTTTTTTAATTTAAATCACCAGGGCACTGTTTTCTTCTTTTGTAAAAAATGTTGTTCACGTGCACTTATGGAGAAATTAACCCAACATTGTTGTGATTGTAGAAGTTCTCTTTTTGATAAACCAAAGCTTATAGAAATCATTCCATTGTTAACTTGTAAACTTGTGTGAGCAGAGTGTTTTTGGTGACTGCTACTCTGAAAGCTACCAGATCTTATTGGGGACGGGGGAGAGGTCTCTACTGTGCACATGTGTACAGACAGCTACACATGTACGTGTGTCTATATGTACACATCCATATGTGCAGATGTACATAGACACACACACATGTGTGTATGTGTGTGGACCTTGAAAAGGAGCGTTACAGAGTTTTATACCAAGAGCCCTTATGCCTCAGTCTGCTGTGAAATCATACTTGGCCTTTCTCATGACGAGTTTCTGATTCATCCATCAGACTCCACATCCCCTCTCTGCGTATGACTCATGGCCCCAGCCTGGTGGGTGACTCACGGCCACTTGCTTACCATAAACAAACCTGTCTTGACAATGACCATGGATGTGAACAGACAGAACAGCCTCGCTTAATAGCTGGAAATGGTAATACCATCGCTCGTAGAAGAGCAGAAAAGAACATAAAAATCGCTTTACATTCCTTGATCTGCATTGCGCTTTAAAAGATCCACGTGGTCAACTTGCCATTTTGCTTTTGACATCAATCGTCAGAACCAACAAATCGGCAGGGAAGATCGCCAGCCTTTTCTATGAAAATGAAGCTACGGGGAAGAAACCCTTTTAGCACATTCCTCACATGTGTGTATTCCTCAGAGGTGAACGTTCTGTTTGGATCTTGACAAAGCTTGCTGGTCAGCACATTTTTCATGTGTCATGTGTGTGATTTGTATGTTATCCACCCCACCCCCAACTCCAATTTCCTTTGGAAAATGAACTGATAGTGTCCCTGCTCTGAGACTCTGATCTGAATGTTAATTATTTTCTCTTTGGGGGTATTTCTATCTGAAGGGCTAGACTTGTTTGGGGTGGGGGTGGGGGCTGTATGGTGTAAGTTTCTGCATTTTCATCGGGATCTTTTCAGGCTGTTACTGGTAACTGAGATCCATGCCTCATCGATTGACAAAAGACGGATCCTAGTTACCGCTGCAAATCAACACACTTCTCACAGATCAGACCCCTAGACGATTGGTCTCAGCCTCCTCCCACAGTCTCCATCCACATAGCCTGTCCCCTCTGTCCCTTAGCTCAGAGGGGAGACGTGTGGGCAAAACTGGGGATAATTGGGAGAAAATTGATGACGTTGGCTTCTCCCCATGGATCAGATAATCCATGTTAATTCACCTGTCTCCTATTGGGGATTTTTATTTTAATGTCTTTTAAACTCTTACTTGTGTTCTTGACGCTGGCAACAAACTGGGCCTGGTGAGACGATGCAGCGTCACGATGGCCGCATTCCTGTTTCTCATGCGCTCAGAGCCCGAGCAGAACCGCATGTGGGGTCCTTAGTGCTCCTGGAAGTCCCGCGGTGAAGCGCATCTAGAGACGTTCATAGCCGTTTGGAACGCTGCTGCAGTCCCTGGGTCCCCACGGACCCAGCGGGGTCAGAAAAATCATGTGTGCAAATGCTGTCATTCAGCCAGTGTTCATCAAGCCTGCTTGTCACGATGCCGTGGATGTGACACACATTCTGTTCTAAGGGAGAGAGAGCAGCAGGGGAAAGGAAAGGAGGAAGGAAGGAAGGAAGGAAGGAAGGAAGGGTGGGTCCCAACTTCTTGATCTGTGAACCTCAGTCCCACTAAGACATTGCATGATGAAGTGAATCGCCGCTTTTTAGAGTACAGGCCGTTCTTAACAAATGCAATGGTTGCCCTCGTCAATGAAGAAACCAGGAGAGCTTCCATCTTGAATAGTCAAGGGTCTGGAAACTGGAGGCCTTGGCCATTCAAGACATTGATTTCCAACCTCAAAATAAATATGTAAGATAAATATCCCCAGCATTTGAGACAGACCTTTTTAAAAATTATTTCAGCTCCCCTCGAAGCAGATCCATGTCGAACTGACAACACCCGCATCAGATGTCCTCACCCACTGGGTACGTCCTGGATGTCTCGCCTGTGCAAACCACACACGTCCTCAGACATCCCGTACCAAACTGACGCGGTGTAGATGGTTCCGATTTGGAGTGGCTTAGGGAGCTACAGGTGCTGTCAGCAAGAACACAGGGCATCTCCCAGGCCCCAAACCAGAAAAACCCTCTCCGGCTGATTTCAAAGGGTCCTTTGTTTTTGTTGTTGTTTTTCAGAAAGGAGAGTGGAACATTCCTTTCCCGCTAAACGCTACCCCCCACACTTACATTCCTACCTTGTCTCCATGACCAAACAGAAGCAGAAGATCACTTTGGGGATCTTCCCATCTCTCCACCACACGTGAGACTTCCAGGGTTTTCCTTGCCAGACAGAAGCCCCTTGGAAATCAGGGAAGGGAGAAGAAAACATTTTTTCTCCATGCTTCTTCTCCGTCTTCCTAGCAGGCTCTCTAGACCAAAGGGCTGCCTACAGGAGGGAGGCATGTCCCAGGTGAGCCCCGCCCCTCACCACAAAAGCTGTGGGGTGTGAAGGCAGCTTGGCCTCCTCCGTGGGCGTTTGCTCACCCTGAAAAGCCCAAAAATGCTGGCATGCTGTTTGCTATCAGATAGGGGAGAATTTGGGGTGAAACGAGTCTGGGGGGGTTGTTTCCTGTAAATCCAGTATAAACCAGCAGGGTGGTTCCCATGCTGAAATTGCGAGTGCGTCATGAGACAGATGATAGTCATAAGCACTCAGAGTCAGGCCCTGCTATGAGATGGTCCTGTAGTTCTGAGCTGCCCTGGTCGTGGTAGGGGGCTGGGTTTGATTCAAGAATACATGTTTTCAGAGGATCCCAGCCAGGTTGAGAGTATGCATGAAGGTGATTTAAGACAGGAAGCCATCTAGGAATGATGGTGTGATCACGGGCCAGGGAAACTGGAATAGGATTCATTGGGTTCAAGGACATATGAGTTAAGTTCCCTCCTGATTCTAGCGTTTGGCCACGTCCTGTATGGATTAACACAAACTCTTCAATGTCTCTTGTGCTTACTTTACCCCCCTGCAGGTGACATGAGTTTCCTATAAACCGTTTAACAGCTCCTGCGTGTTTAGGGGGGAAGGGAGTATTATCACCATGGGGCTCCTGCATGTATTCTAATGATTTCCAAAGGAAGGGACCCACACTCTCCCCAAAGTTTCTCTCCAATGTGCCCGCAGTGAGCGAAAGGGAACAATGCCTTGCTGAGTGCTTCGAACCCTCTCTTTGCTGAAACATAATGAGGTGCTTTGTAAAGAACTCAAAAGACCATGCAGACACTCTGTGGGGACCCTGTGTGGTGTTGTTTTCATGTTGGTCTCCTTTGCTGAACTCTATGTAACCAGAAAGAAATGTGGGTTACCAGGAAGAGAAAGGAAGCAATGGCTAGAATACCAAAGTTGGCATGTGTTCTTTTTTTAAAGAAAATTATATATATATATATATATATATATATTTTTAAATAAAATGTTTATTTTAAAAAGAGACGTAAGCATTTTTTTTTATTGACTATATGTTGTACCAGGCACTGTGCTATGCCCTTCAAGTTTTTAAATTTCACTCTGTCCTCACAATGGCACCGGGAGCAGTACTATTATGACTCCTCATTTACATGTGAATAAACGGGGGTTCAGAGAAGCTAAGTTGAGTTGCTTAATGTTACACACCTAAAAAATGGCAGAGCCTGTAGTCAAACTTGGCTTGTTTCCAAAGTGTCTGATCATTAACACCGCACAACTTGCCTGTGCTTACGACTGGTCAGACCATTTCTTTTGTGAAGGTCCTGGGAAGGGCCCTGCCAAGTTCAGCTATAGCCTGTGCCCTTGCCCGAGGCCACCTGGCATGAGCAATCTGCTGATGGCTGCCACCCACAGGGAGCTAGTAGAGACCAAGCTTCACACCAAAGTCGGCTGTCACCAGGTTTAGGGCTGTTCAGCCAGAAGTACAGGACATGTTGAAGTCACTTGCTGCTTGTTTGAGGTTGTGAACCTTTGAGAGATTTTAGGAAAATCTATAGCATGAGCTACGACAGGCTGTTTGTATGGAAAATCCATGGTAAGTGTCTTGGGTGGGCCCACAAGTTGGGTGGGGAGGAGTCTCCAAAGTAGGACCAACAAACTGTGCTAGCTGGGTTGATGGAGACTCAAATATGACGACTTGCCTGTTTCTGCGTGCAGGGAGGGGGTGGGGTTGACCAAGACATAATGCGTTTTGTCTTCTCTTCCATCTGGAATAAAGCTGCCCCCAAAGCCAATTCCTCCTTGCATGTCCCTGGTGCCTTTGGAGCTGCTGCCCAGCACTGGAGCTCAGAGCAGGTGAGTCTATCAACGAGTAAGTCTGTGCGTGGGCCCTTTAATTGAAACACCTGGGATTCCAGTTGCCCTCGTTTTACTCAACCACACTCTCCACTGGTTTTCACAGCCAGAAGTTGCGGGGACTTGTCTCCATGGCTGCAGAAACCTGGTCTGAGAAGCTTGGTGTGAGGTTGAGACCCCTTGCTTCCCCCGGGTGGCTCTACACAGATGAGACATCCCTTCTGATTTTACATGGTCGCATGTGGGAGTGGGATCAGCTCATTCTGTGTCTCTGCTCCTCCTCCCAGTCTCGATGTGGCCTCTTCTGTGTGTCCTTAGTCGTAGGACAGTGATCTTCAACACTTTGGCTTCCCTGGGTCACAGTTAAAGAAGAAGAATTGTCTTGGGCCATACATAAAATACATGCACGCTAACAATAGCTGATGAGCTGCTAAAAAAAAAAATTACACACACACACAAATCTCATAATGTTTTAAGAAAGTTTACAAATTTTAATGGGGCCACATTCAAAGCTGGCTACGGGTTGGACAAGCTTATTGTTGTAGGACTTCAGTTTAGCTAGACTTCGGGTGGTTCTCAAAGATTATTGTTCTGTAGTTTAGTTGTAACTTTGAGGTGAGCACAGTTGTTTACCTACTCTCCCATCTTGACTAGAAATTCCCCGTTTTTTATCTAGAGAATAATTTGGCAATACAAGAAGCTTGGAAACATGACACACACTGATGCAAACACTCTAATTATTTAATGTTGGGCTTAAGGGAATAGTATATGTGCAAAGTTATAGCTATTAACATGTTCATTGAAGAGATATTCATAATAACAGGACACAGAAAAGAGCATATTGACCTAACAACAGTGTAATCCCATTTCTGAAATGTGTCTATAAATTCATCATGTTATCTTGTTACTAAGACTATGCCTGTTTTTCATTTTTTAATTTATCTGAATTATTTATTCTTCAATAAATTGCATTAAAACGTATGCACATTTATATATAAACACACATACTGTTACATTTTATTCACTAATGTTTCACATCTAGTCTTTAAGTGATATTGGTTTGCTGTTTTTGTGTTTGTGCTATCTTTATTAGGTTTGGGAACAGGATTAGGCCAATTTTATTAGATAATTGGGTTCATTTTATTTCTGTCCTCTGGAATACTTTAGCAGAAATTATCTGTTCCTAGAAGCTTTGAAAGGGCTCCCCATAAAACCACCTGGGCCTGACTACTTTGGGGAGTATTGTTCTGTGACAATTTTTCTTATTTCTTCAGTGTTCTTGGTCTACTCATGCTTGCTACCTGTTTTTGAAACGCAGATAGCCACTTACATTTTTCCTAGTGAAAAAAAAAGAGCTTATTTCAAAATGTAAACATAAAATTGAGAAAGTACTCATAGTCTCTCAGATTGTTTTTTGCATTGGTGATTACATCCCATTTCTCATAAAGTTGTGTTTCAGTTTTTCTTTTTCCCTTTCCTTAGATTTATGCGTTTTATCTATCTTTTAAGATAACCAGTCCTAAAATGAATTTATCAGTGATTATTCCTTTAATTTCAGCTATGGTTTATAGCAGCCCTGCCCCCACAAGCAATTTGTTCTAGAGCCCAAGGTGAGACACAAGAAGCCACCAGAAGGAAGTTTTTACAGCAGTGGCAGAAGTAGAAGAGGAAAATGTACAAGGTATTTAGCGTATAGCATTGAAGATGGCACAGGTCACTTCCCCCCCTCCCATTGCCATTGGCCAAAGCAATCACATAGACAAGTCCAAAGTTAATAGGGAGATACATTCTGCCCAAGATGAGACCATGGTCAAAGTATAGATCCAAGGATGGCGGAAAAATTGGAGTTGATAATGCCGGAAGATGGGAACATCTCTTATTCTGTTTAAAAGGTAAGCTTTAATGGTGGAAGTTTGATACCTGCAGTAATAAAGGCAATTGAAAACAGAAAAGCATAAGTAATATTCTTTCATGATAGTATAACACGGAATGTGGTGGTATGGGTTGTGTTAAATACCAGATGGCTTAGGAATGTTTAGGCCAACAGCAATTTATTGAACAAATAGACTCGTTGATTTGTTGAATCTCTGAAACTGATGACTTAGTGATCAGATACTGTAAATTCCTTTATAGTAGGTGAGGAAAGAATAGACTGGAGAGGTCAAATGAAAAGACTGGCCATAATTATTAATCCCTTGGGCTTGTCACTCCTGTTCAGTTTTCTCTTAATTCTGTTCCACAGGTAAGTGTGGTCCAACAGAACTTTCTGTGAAGATGGAGATGTTCTGTTTCACACCGTCTAATATGGTAGCCACCAGCTACCTATGGGTATTGGGTACTTGAAATGTGGCTTGTGTAGTTAAAGAACTGCATCTCTAATTTGATTTAACTTCATTTAAAGTTAAAATTAAGTAACTAAATGTCTCTACTGTCTCCTGAATTGGTCAGGGCGGCTCTATTGGATGCTTGGACTCAGAATAAAGATGCTAAAGCCATTCTAATTCAGGGCTCCTAGGTAGATTATCATAGATCAAAGGAAACATGTCTCAGATAAATAGCACAACATTGTCGAAGGAAGCAAGAAGCCTGTATTTTGTTAGTGAAAGCGAGGCGTGTGGCCAAACTTAGGGTCAATAGGTCAAAACTTAAGTATAACCCTCCCTTGGGTCAAAGTCAGGTATACAAGAAATGGAATTTTCTGTCTTCCTCCTCCCCTCTCTTCTTCACATGCATTTGATTGTAACTTAATTTTCTGAGGGCAGAAATTAACTTTCACGTAACTTAGGGCTCCTTCATCTCCCCATCTTGGTCATTGCTACCTTCTCATTATCTTTGCCCACAACAGTGTTCACATTCAGCATTTTCAGGTACTTTGTATACAGTGATCCCTCGTTTTTCGTGGTTAATGGGGACCAGAGCCTTCCGCGAAAGCTGAAAAACCGCGAAGTAGGATTTGCCCCTAGGAATTTTCGTGTATGCGGGTACAAGAATGTTTTAAATATGTAA
>PVKE010023733.1:0-24391 GCA_004027555.1 Craseonycteris thonglongyai | reverse complement strand
TCAGCACGTGGGTCCTGCCTGGGCCGGAGCCGGGATTCGATCCTCGGTCCTCATGGCCTCAAAGCGAGCGCTCAACCCGCTGAGCCGTCCCGGCTTTCCCCCTCATTGGCTTTTTACTGTCTTCTGCTGCGTCTCTGAAATGCCTGCCGTGGAAGGACAAAAAACATACCGAACGCACAACTAAGGGCCATGCAGTTGTCTTGAATGCCTCCGAAGACGCGCACCTCAGTGCCTCGCACAGGGGCCGGCTGTACTTGTGGACAGTAATGATTGTGACCTTTTTTCCCCAAAACCTGCCAGAAGCTTCCATCTGTAGGTCCTAAGTCGGCCTTCAGAGATAGCGCCACTGGTTCTGCAGAGGGACAATCTCTCAAATATGTGGACATTGTCATTATGCAATTACTACCCCCTGCTCCCTCAGGGCCTTCCAAGCCTGGCCCAGTGTGCACTCTTAGCTCATTTCGCTTTGCTCCTGTGACATTTAGGGTGCCTGTCCCCTTTGTCACAGTCCTACGGCTGACATGTCTCTTGATTAAGACCCTACCCTAGCACAGCCTGAGATGACTATATGACATTAAGTCTTGTGGGCATGTGATAGTGCAAATCCACTCCTCCACTGGAGAACTCATTGTCAGATGCCTGCCCCTGAGTAACACGTGGGGGAGTCCGATGCTGGGCCCCACGGACACTGCGCTTCTCCCAGGAAGTCTCTGATGAACGTGGAATGAATGAACGGCACACCTGGTTTTCCACCATTCGAGCTCTGTGGTGGGGATAACCCTCAGCACATGGCACTTGTGCTGACATTAGCCAAGCCCCTCGTGGGCTGGCTTGATGGTTCTTGGCCCTGTTCACGTCCTACCACGTCTCGGTTAACATGGAAGAGCAGACAGAGCCTGATTTCTCCACCACGGCATGGAAGCCTCATTTAAACCTGGGGGCTTCTGAGAATGGCCCTTCCTCGACGAGAACCCCTGTAAGTGAACTGGCCTGTGAAGATCTCTCTCTCTTTTTTTTTTAATTGTTTTTTTGTCAGAGAGAGAGATAGACAGAGACAGAGAGAAAGGGGAGGGCCCAGAGCAGTCTCCATAGTTGACATCAGTTTTCCATATAGTGTCACTCCACAGGTGGGCGCAGGGCTGCACAGGGCAGGAACTGGGCCGGGAGCCTCCCGCATAGGCCCCGGCAAGAACTGAACTGGGGGCTCACCCCAGCTCAGCATGTGGGTCCACACGGGCCGGGGCCAGGATTCTATCCTCAGGCTCCGGGGCTGCAAAGTGAGCACTTAACTTGCTGAGACATCCCGGCTTCCCAAGATCTCTTAACTGTGGACTAGATGTTAGACTGGAGCGCTCCAGGGGCGGGGGAGGCGGAGGAGGGCAGGGGAGGCGGGCCCGCTTTTTGGACAGGATGGGGTGAAGATGGAAGCTTCAGAAGGAACGCCCCTGACAGCCACAACGATCGAAATTAAATTAAATTCACTCGGCTCCGAAAGGAAACATGTGTAATGCTAATTTCATGGGTGTACCAATGTGTAAACCTAACAGATGACACTTAAAAGAGAAAGGCAGAGAAATGACATTTGGTTAAAGAAGGCATCAGTGGGTAGAATTTGTTGAAACTGCCGTTTAAAAATAAATTGACGGGCACAATGAACGTTGAGCAAGCTGTCACCCGGGCCTGGCCCCGTCTGCGCCCTCAGCGCCATGTGCCTCAGGGATGCGGTGGCCGCGCGGGGGGCAGGTGGTCTGAATGGATTTCGGGGACTCAGGCCTCCCGGGTGCCTGGGCAGACATAATCAGCTGCTTATCTTTCCAAGTGTGATGGAAATCTCACCCAGACCCTGAAATGTGTCTGCGCTTGTTTATTGCCTGTCCGTGGTTAAAAGCAACAAATGACACTGAAAGCCCTTGAAGGTAGGCTTTTGTCTTGAAGGCTGTCTCCCGGCGCATAGTAGGCAATGCCTGTGGAAATACATGGATGCTACCGACACCCTCTGCCTTGCCTGCTGGCATCACAGATTCACGGTGGGCATCATCGCTCCACGGTGTTAGCAACCATCACCTCCAATCCACGGTCATCCCCTGACATAGTGGTTTGGGGGTCCTTGTCCCTAACCACTCGTCACTCCGTTTCAATGTTCACAGACACGAGTCCCTTGGTCAATAAAGCGACGGGAAGCTGACCGATGGGAAAGGAACAGGCCTCTTGCTAAAGACGCTGACCCAGGGACACAACGTGCCATTGAGCCGGCCGGAATATTGCTACAAAAACGAACACTTTGTTCAGCACGGACAGCCGGCCAGGCATCACGTGACGTACGCTGTCTTCCGTTGGTTGATGCTGTTGTTCTGTGGCCACTTGGGGCTCAGGGGGTGACCTGGAGACTCAAGCTGTTCCCTCTTCAACCCCTCTGGCCAGAGGACACAGGCATAGCCGTGATGACGCATTGTAATGGCTTTGGCCACGCATGTCGCTGCCAGGGAGACCCGGTTGCAGGACTATGCCCAGGAGCTCAGGGGTGGGTAGCAAAGAGGGGACCATGGGTCCCTGGGGAGGAAGCATTTACAGTCTATGACAGAAGAACCTCTAAACCCGTGCTTTTTAACCGGGGGCCATGTGGCCATGGCTGGGGACATTTTTCATTGTCACCGCTGGGGACCAGGGAGCTAGTGGCAGTGAGTGCGGGAAGCCCGGGGTGCCACCAAACGTCCTAGTAGTCATCGAACTCAGAATGTCAAGGGCTGGCGCTGAGCAACTCTGCTCAAAACCAGCGATGGTCACGAAGAACCACGGGGAGCTTATTGTCCTGGGATGCCGGGACAGCTCAGCAGGTTGAGTGCTGGCTTTGCATTGCCAGGTCCGGAGTTTGAATCCCAACCCTGGGCTAGGCCAACCCCAAATGCTGAACTGCGGGGCAGCACGTAACCACCAGGATGGCTGGGCGGCGAAGGCTCTCACTTCCCAGGTGGGAGGCCCGGGTTCGGTTCCCGCCTCACACGGCCCCACATCCACCCGTGTGGAACTAAACCATGTCACCACTAACGACGTACAACTACGGAGACTGCTCTGGGCCCTCCCTCTCTCTCTCTCTCACCTTCTCTCAAACAATAAATGAAGAAACTCCAGATTCCTGGTCTCCTCCCCTTGCCATGACTCTCCTACCCACCTGCCCTCTGGTGACTGCGGTGACCTCTCCACATGGGCCTCAGCCAGGGCCACTGGGCTGGGGAGGCCAGACAAGAAGAGGGGCCGATGGAGTCATGCCAACACACACCCCAAGCGTGTCAGGGTCAGCATGCGACAGCCGTGTCAGGGGGAGAAAAGGCTGACATCGGTTAAGTGCCTCTCTCTGTCTCGCTCTTGCAAGCCCTGTCTTGCAGGGAACATTCTAAGACTAACCTGTCAGCCAATGACAACTAAATTGCTAACCCTGCCTCCCCCTCTGCCCCCCTGTGCCCTGCATCGCTGTCACTCAGCCACCCCAAGAGAGGAATGTTTCCGGGAGATGTGCTCCGGGCACTGGGAAGGTGACCCCTTTGCTGGAAAAGAGGCATGTGTCACATGTAACACAAAGAAGCGGGGATCGGGACCAGGGCAGGAGAGCAGGCACCTGGGTGGAACCCACTTCTGCTGTTTCCTTGGCACCTATCTGAACCTTCTACCCAGCATCCTGTGCAGTTAGATCGGGCCGAAGGGCTGTGCTTGAGCCAGTACAATGTGTCCGTGACTAGCAGAAGCTCTGGGCTAGACCCATGGCTGCCCCCTGCTGGTCCTTCACACTCTTCCTCCCTCCACTGTCGGGTGCAGGAGAGCCTGGTGACCTTGGGAGCCCTGCACTGCTTGGGTATTGATGGTAGAGCCATTGCGACGCCAGAGAACTGGGACCTTGAGTCACCGCATGGAGGGGAGCCGATCAGGAACCTCCACTTTGGATGGTCTAAGAGGGAGACATGAGTCCCCTTCATGTTTGAGGCCTTAAATGTCCCTGGGTCTGTTTGTCACTGCAGCTAGGAACATGCTAACTAATACAGTGCCTGCATGGGAGGCTAGTACCCACGAGCTGTGATCTGGAGAAATGACAAGAACCTCTCTGGGCCCAGTTTCCTCGGGTTCCCAGCCCCTGGGCCATGGACCAGTCAGTACCGGTCCTTGGTCCTTTAGGAACCAGGCTGCACAGCAGGGGGTGAGCGAGCGAAGCTTCATCTGTATTTACAGCCGCTCCCCATTGATCACTAATATGACCATCTGAGCTCCGCCTCCTGTCAGATCAGCAGTGGCATTAGATTCTCCTAGTAGCATGAACCCTGTTATGACCTGCGCATGGGAGGGATCTAGGCTGCACGCTCCTTATGAGGATCTAGTGCCTGATGATGTGAGGTGGAGCTGAGGCAGTGATGCTAGTGCTGGGGAGCGGCTGCAAATACAGATGCACATGAGCAGAGAGGTTTGACTGCGCAGAGACCATCATAAATCCATTGCTTGCAGACTCCTATTAAAACCCACGCTCAGGGCTCCCACTGATTCTGCATTATGATGAGCTGTCTGTTTCCTTAGACATTACAATGTCATAGTAATAGAAATAAGGTGCACAATAAATGTGATGCGCTTCAATCATCCCCAAACCATCCCTCCTGCCCACTTCATCTGCAGAAAAACTGTCTTTCACAAAAGCAATTCCTGGTGCCCCCAATACTGGGGGCCGCTGGCATGGTGTAACCATGCAGTGACCATCCGCTACGGCACACGCTCGCCTGGTGGGCATGTCCTGTCAGCCACCAGACAGAGAGGCCCGAGGGAGTGAAGGCAGAGGTGCCATCATTTAGTCCTTAGCCTAAACGTTCTCTATGGTTCTTGAAGGACTAAGCGGAGTAACAAACACCTCAGAGGCATTGTCTTCTGTGAGGATCATGCCCGTGACGTCTAACATCCCCTTGGGGACAAGACTCATTTGTGACTCAGCTTCACTCTGCCACCCACAGTCTCAGCACGGCGGCCTGAGGCAAAGATTACTCATGTGTGCATGGTGCCAGAGGTAGGTCGGCCACTACAATTTAGGAAACACGTAGTTTGTCTGCATGAATGAATGAATGAATGCATGAACACGGGATGATTTATTCAATATTACATCCCAGCTACCTAGTGCAGGGCCAGGCATAGAGTGAATACTGACTCAGGATTTATAGAATACATCTATACTATAAATAAATAAATAAATAAATAAATAAATAAATAAATAAATATATATCCCCCACCCCCACCCCAGCAGACTTCACTTACTATTTCACGTCACTCAAAAACCCCCATGTCAGTTCCGGGGATAAGATGGACAAAAGAGAGAAGGTGCCTATTTATTTGTTGAAGACAGAGGGAAATGGGAAAGTGACAGGGACATGTCCTACTATCAGCTCAAAAACAACAAAACAAAACGCACTGTATGCTTTTAAGCCGGCGGGCCTCTCTCTCTGGGCTGGCCTGTGCCTCATCGCCTCGTGGACTTGAGCCAATGTCTTAATCTCTTGACATCTTGACTTCCGCATCTGTGAAGTGGGCGCGGCACAGACAGTCATGCCAATCCATCCACCCTCCTTCTCTAAATGACTGTGCTTGAGAAAGGGGCTGTCTGGCTACAATAGCACTTGGGGGCCCCTCGTGCAGCCAGGTGGATGGACGTACCCCATCATTTAAGACAGGGGTCAGCAGACTTTTCCTATAAGGGGCCAGAGTGCAGACAATTGGTGGGCTTTGGGGAAACCACTCAACTCTGCAGTTTGTAGCGTGAAATAGCCACGGACGATACTTCACCCAATGCCCGGGGCTGCGTTCCAGTAAAAACTTGGTCAGCGCTGGCCAGCCCCTGGTTTGAGAAGCTCAGCCTACCAAATACAGACTGTAGCCTTCTAGAAAACACATTCCGTCCTGTGTCACCTCACAAGCCAATTCTTAGAACACGCACACACATATGTATAGTTTTGTTTTTCTAATCTATCACGGTTCTGTGTCCTTAAAATTCTTACTGTTTCCCTTCACAGCCACTCTTTCCTGACCTTGAACTACACCCCCATGGACTGTCACTCCCTGGCCCTTCCTCCTCAGGAGGCCTGACTTCAAAATTTGCAGTTTGGTACCAATGAAAATCTGGGCCCTCCTGTCCAAAAATGAAGAGTTTCGAGAGAGAGAAAGGAGAGTATTTCATCAAACACGGCGTTCTAGGTGTGGGCTGTACGGGTCGGCCCAGCTAGCGGGCCCACCCGTGAAAGCTGGCTCTGCTCATCTGGGTTAGAGGCAGCTAACCCACAAAGTTTTCTGACTCACTTCCGGACAAGTCCAGAAACACCACCGGCTTGCTGCCCGAAGGGTGGCGGGAATGGCTTCCCGCATCACAAGAAGAAGGAGAAGGAGGAGAAAAAAAAAAAGAAAAAGAAACCCAATTTTCTTTTAGTATATTACTTGTCAGACAGCGAAATGGGATATAATTATGGTGTGACATTTCCAACAGCAACTATGTTCCAGGGTAAGCAATTAACACCGGTTCCTTTGGCAGGCTTAAAAAGATTACTGGGAGACCACGGAAGTCACAACGCCCCGTGAATAATAAATAACGCAGAATCGCGGCTACGTTGCACACGCGGACCCAAGTTCACGTTTCTTGATGAAAATGGATTGGGCAACGTGAACGCTCTGCCAACTTCATGCGGCTGAGGCCGATCTGGACCAGGGGGGCTCTCGAGGTTTCTTAGAATGCTTATTTACCTCGCTCTAAGAGCACCTGCCATCGTTTCCAACATCTGCAGGGATTCATTGGAGTTGCTGAAAATCTGCACAAGGCCGCGAGTTTGGAGGTGACCCTCAGAGCTGAACAGACCAGGCCGGGGAGACGGCGTGTATGGAGATCTGTCGTCTTTGGGGGTTGCCATGGTTGCACGTCTTTACAGATGTCCCATGGTGCAGACAGAAGGATGTTTAGCTGGTTGTGTGTCCCCACCTCTCATCCATCTTTGTGGAACCACAACTTCGTCTCACTGGCATTTTGCAGCGTGTCAGCCTCAGCCACCAGAACGGACGGAAACACCAATAGCTAAAAGTGACTGACACACGTTACTGGGAGGTGCGCCAGGCCAGGGTTCTGTGCCAAGGCTTAGGGGCAGGGTGTCTCACCCTGGACGTGGTGGGCATTTATGGTCTGTTCTATATTTGAGCTCTCACTAAGCTAACCCCCGGCTCTCAACTGGAAGTGACATTTGCCTCCCGGGGGACATTTATCAATGTCTGGAGGCATTTTTGATGGACACGACTGGGAGTTGGGGGTGGGTACTATTGGCATCTAGCGGGCTGAGGCCAAATTGCACCCAAAGCCCCCCTGACAAGGAAGGATGACTCAGCCCCCAGTGTCACAGGCGCCACAGCCGAGCCACCCTGGGTTGACTTAGCCCCACGTGACTCCCCCCACAGCTTACCTGAAAACCGTGTGTGTCCTGGAACCCTAGTCTTGTGTACAATCTGGAGAAGGAGAACCCTGCGTGGCTTCCTAGAGATTCCCAACATGTGCTCACACGCGGAAGTCTCTGGCAAGTTCTGCTGTGAAATAAAAACTGCTTTGGATGCAGCGGTGGCCAACCTTGTGGCTTCCCCGGGCCCCTTTGGCAGATGAACGATGGTCTTGCATCACACAGAAAATACACTCACACTAATGAGAGCGGATGAGCTAAAAACAAGGTCTCACACACACACACACATCGCATCATGCTTTCAGAAAGTGTATGAATTTGTGTTGAGCCCCATTCAAAGCCGTCGTGGGCCGTAGGTGGCCCGCAGGTTGGACAAGCTTGGATTAGGTGAGAGCTGCTAACATTCTTCTGAAAGGAGCCACACTGTCTAATGTTTATGGAGCATTTGCCATGTGTCACCAGGGCCCAAAGCTTGTCACATGTCCCCTGAGGCCTCTCTCCCCTCAGGCAGGGACCAGTGCTGGCTCTCGGGTCGCCTGGGGCTACACTAAAGAGCTGGGTGGCCTTGGTCAACCCCTTTCCTTCTCTAAGCCTCCATTTCCTCACCTTTAAATGAGAATGCATTTAGTGCCCGCCACCGGGACTCAGATAAAATGCGTAAAGGGATTCACGGGACTCTCTCAGCAAGGACAGCTATTTATGTACTGATGGCGATGAAGGCGGGGGTGACGGTAGTGATGGAGGTTAGCTGGTCCTGGTGACCAATGGCGATGGTGGTGGCACCGATGGTGATAATGGGCCCTGCCCTGGCTGCTCTCCCCTGACCTGGTGAAATTAGATGCACATCTAGAGATTTGGCTCAAAGACTACGACGCCTTCCCCGTTGCCTCCTTGGAGCCTCCGTCTCCCTCGCCTGTGTTCTGTGTGTATGTCGATGCGTCTGCCGTACCTCCACCTGCCAACGTGCGGTCAGGATACCTGTCCCCAGGTATCGCCCCTGCCCTCCAGGGGTGCCCTCTCCTCACCAGGCGTTTGTGGAGTGACCACCTAATAAATACACGCTGACCTCACATGAGGGCGAGTTACGAAGGCGCCAGAACTCCCCAACTTGTCTCTTCCACCCTCAAAGAAACACCGAGAACAGCAAGACGCAGCCCCCAGGAATCTTGCCCCCCTGCCTGCTGCGAGGACCCCCCACGGCAAGCCCACCCCCAGCTTCGGATCACCTGGAGCATGAGGGCCACACAGGGAGGCCAGGGCTCTGGTCATCTTGCTGGGAAACAGTGAGGGGCGGGTGCTGGAGCTGAGCACAGCAACCAGGGCCCGGCCCGGGGGAGAAGCCACGCCGGCCAGCCTGCCGCCACCACAGACGTGGCACTGCCGGGTCCCGCAGGGTCCTGCAAGCAGGGATCTGACTGGGAAGCGGAGAGGCAGGTGGCGCGCAGGTGCCCGGTGGCCTGCGGACTTGGTGGGCTCGCTCTCTGTTTCCCATGAAAACACTCATCCGCGGGGAGGCTGGGAGCGCTCAGCAGGTTGAGCGCTTGCCTTGCAACCACGAGGTCCAGGATTCGGTCTGGGAATCGAATCGCAGCCCCATGCAAACCCACAGGCTGACCTGCGGCAAAACTGGCAACCGCTGGGATGGCAGCGAAGGTCCTCACCTCCCAGGCGGGAGGCCCCCAGTTTGGTTCCCACCCTGCACGGCCCCACATCCACCTGTGTGGAATGAAACCACGTCACAGCTAATGATGCACAACTATGGTGACGGCTCTGGGCCCTCCCCCTTCTCTCTCTCTCTCACTTTCTCTCAAACAATAAAATAAAATATCTTAAATAAAAGAACAAAGCAGTCGTCAGTGAAATCAAGGGATTTCAGACAAAAATTCAGGTTCCTCGCTTTCAAAGGAAGAGACGAATGACGAGCGTGTGGCCCCCACAGGACGAGGGGGCCTTGGGGACGGTCCTGTACTAGTCACACAGCCACAGTTCAGCCCTCCTGGCCCCTCAGGGTGACTTGTGCCTCAGGCATTAAATAACACATTAAAAAACAACAGGAAAATGCCAGCTTCATGCTGGTTCAGGGCCGGCACTCGGGGGTTCAGCAGACGTGGCTTCAAATCCTGCTTCTGCCTCCGGCTGGCTGGGGAACCTCAGGAAAGGTCCTTGTTCCCTCTCAATGCTAGTTTCCTCCAAGGTCAAGCAAGAGTGACAATGACAGTGGCTCCTTTATCCCGAAGGGTTCAGCAGGACACTATGTAGCGACCCCCCAGACAGGAACCCGTCCCCACAGTGAGGTGAGTCCAGTTATCACCCCCATGTTGCAGAGGAGACGCGAGGATGGGAGGAACGGAGGGACTTGGCTGGGAATTCCCAGCTCGTGAGTGACAGTCTGGGTTCCAATGCAGGTGGCCTGCCTCTAGCATCAAGTTCACCACCACCACCCACTCTAAGTCCTGCATGTTGGCTGCTCCGTGGCAAAACCATGCCTCCATTTTTGCTGTGACACATCTCTGCGCATGCCTCTAGCCCTGCGTCGCCTAACCATCCAGTTAGGCCCTTGCCTCTCTGGCTCGGCTGTGGGCAACCGGAGGTTGTGCGACACCCATCTGTGAGGGCTTGGCACACGGCCCTGCCCTGTCACCTGTTTGCTCCATGAATAATAAATAAATGCCCACAGAATAAATAAGCCTCATGAATAAATCAGCACACGAGAAATCCATCAAGTCAGCTCCTGGGTACGGCGTACAGACAAGAAAAAGAAAATTAATAAAATTAGCTCACTGACTGTCTTTTGTTGATATGTCTAAGAATCTCTCTCTCTTGGATCGCTGCAGATTTCACGGCAGCACTCAAAGCGCCCTCCGCTTGGGAATCCAGGAAGCCAAAGCCGTGTGATAAATACAAAGAAAATAAACCAGCGTCTCCCTCCCCAACCCAAAGGCTTAATTCCACCCCGAGCCAAACGAACCCAGTGTGCGTTGGTGCAAATCCACTGTATAGGATGACTGAGCTCTAGAGAAACGTCTGTCTGCGAGACGGTGTTAGTTATTATCCTATCATAATAAAATGGATTGTGCGAGCGTAATGAATGCAACTGTAATGGGTTGCTGGCAGTGAAATCAATGCATTCCTCAACTGCAATTGAGCAAAAGTAGGTAACAGAGGATCGTTTGATCTACATTTCTATTAATTTGGTGCCATTTGTCTTCTGGTTATTTTAATGATCTCTCATTATAAGAAAGTGGGGGAAACTCCCTGAAAAAAAAAAAAGGGGGGGGGTGACATCTTGCTTCATTTTATTCATCGCATTGTTTGAGGGCAGAGACAAGCTGATTGCAGTTCTGTTTGGGAACGAGGCGCCTGACGCCTGATTGAATGTAGTTCTGCATTTTAGAAAGAGAAACTCCCTTATCCCAGACACCAGACAAAGCTATGCGCTGAAAGGAGCCTGGAGGTCAAAGGAAAATCCCCTTCATCATTTTGCTTTGTTGTTTTCTTGTTTTTTTGAGGACCTACTTTGTGCTAAGCACAGTGCTGAGTATTCCATAGGCCTTGTTCCCAGTTCTCCCACAAATCCTGCAAAGGGAGGTACCAGTATCCTCACTTATAAACAGGGCTCAGAGAGGTCAGTGGACTGCCCAAAGTCACACAGCTAGGAAGCGGCAGCAGCAGGCTCTGAACTCTCAGGCCCCCGGGCTAGGGCCGCTCCCTATTCCTCACTTGCTCTTCGGCCCTCAGAGATGTGCCGAGTCATGGTAGAAATGCATGCGGGATATGGAGTGGGGAATCTGGATCAATGCTCCCATGGAAGTCCCTTTAATAACTGGGTCTCTTGTGGTCACAGGGCTGGCAGGCTGAAAATACTGTTATTTGGAAGGGTGGAGTCAGGTGATGGTTTTCAGTACACCCCCCCCACCCCTACCCCTTCTCACTCCAGAATGAAGCTCAAAGGCAGTAGCAAAATGACTCATTCTCCTTTTTCCATGGAATCCTCTCACCCCACAAGCTGGCGAGACTTCTAGCAGTTCCTGCCCCCACCCGAGCACCGCAGTGTGTCCAAGTTGAAGATGAACACCCTGTGTCCTGACAGGCCATGAATTAGCTTTCTGGACCTTTCTCGTGGCTTCAGGAAGTGTACGTGTGATTAAACAGGGCCGGGCTGGGTTTCAGATTAGCTGTGAAGAGTGCCTTTGGCTCAAGGTCTCTGCCTTCCTGGAAGATGCAGAGGTGTAATTAGAATCCGGAGACGGTAATCATCAGCATCTCTTAGCATTTTAAAGAGATAACCCAAGACGTGTTTGGGCCTGGTTCTGCTCCCCATGAGACCACGGCTAGGTGCTGTCTGTTGGCAAAATTCGGGGGCTCCTGTGGGGACAGTTGGGTGATACCATGTGATTAGGACAAGTTAGCTGACAGCTCAGGTTAAAGGCAGCAGCACATGGATAAACCTTTGTCCTTAGTTCCAAGTCAGTAGGACAACATCCCCAGTGGGAGGCCGGCTCCAAAAGCCCCGGAGGTCACTGTCCATTCATTAGCCATTCAACAAACACTTGCTGAGTATCTGTTACGTGTCAGGCAAGCTGCCTTCCAGGAGCCTCCTGCCAGTGGGTGCAGGTGTGTCTGTGACACCGGTTATGGGGTTTTTATAGTGAGCATCTCTTCTTCCTCTGATTTTTCCACCCTTACGCCTCATCCCCGAAAGTCAACTGAGACCCCACCGACTCAAGTTGTAGGCTTCCCTGTTGACTGTGTGACTGATCCCCATTTGTCAGTTCTGAAGGCAACGGCAGGTCTGTGTGATGTTGGGACAAACGTGGGGCAGCAATCGGGAGCTTTATCTCTGAATAGGAGCCGGCAGCTTTTTCTGTAAGGGGACAGGCTGTAAATAGTTTACGCTTTGGAACCATACAGTCTCTACTGCAACTACTCCACGCTGTTCTTGAACTGGGGAAGCAGCCATCATCAATAGATACACCAAGGGGCGTGGCCAGGGTTTTACAGAAACAGGCCACCAGCCCTCCCAGACCAAAGATGTGTCTTCAAGAAGTCTGGTGACCCTATCGCTGTGGAATCAGGCGTGGGTGTTCATGACGTTGGATCCCACTCAGGAGAACGTGCGGATTCCTTTTCATGATTACAAGGACCTGCCTGACCACGCCCCCGCCCCTCCTTACCTTCCTGGACCCCAGCACCCCCGCCACTTTACGGAGCTTCAGGCCTCTGCCCCTCCTTTCTGGGCCGAGTCTTGCCAAGTGTGTAGCTGTTATTGCACAGCCGTTCTTCCTGCTCCAAAACCTCTATGTGAACTGGACTCCAGTTCAGTTCCAAAACTGGGACGTTTTTCCTGCTTCTATTGGCTTTTGCAAAAATAGCCAAGGAGCGGACGTGCTCTTACTTAGCTTCACAACAGCAAGGCGAGTGTAGTCATCAGCCCCCTGTCCAGGCGAGATACATGGTAAATCCTCCACTTTGGTAGGTAACACCCATACTAGCAGGTCACTCTAATGACCAACCTCGGTGGCTCCCTTGACTCTTCTCCATGCTTCATCTCTATGGCCAACCCATGGCCAAGTTCTGCAGTTTCCTCCTGGGGTATTCTCGAGTCCAGACTTTCCTCTTTCTTAATGGAGCCCGCTGTCATTCCTTACCTGGACTATCCCAAAAGCATGCTTATTGCACTTTCTGCCTATAGATCCATCCATCTAGCCATCTGTCTATTGTCCATCTGTCCATCTAATCCACTCATCTTTTCATCCATCATCCATCCATCCACCCACCCATCATCCATCCATCATCCAGTCACCCATCCATCCATCCATCCATCCACCCATCCACTCATCCATCCATCCATCCATCATCCATCCATCCATCCACCCACCCACCCATCCATCATCCAGCCACCCATCCATCATCCATCCACCCACCCACCCACCCATCCATCATCCAGCCACCCATCCGTCATCCATTCATCCTTCATCCACCTATCCATCATCCATCCATCCATCATCAATCATCCATCCATCTATACATGCATCCATCATCCATCCATCATCTATCCACCCACCCACCCATCCTGGGCATCTCCTTGGTGCTAGGGGGCAAGTGGTGAATAAAAATATAGAAACTGCCTTTCTGGATATTTTAGTCTAAATTAAGAAAAGAGATGCTAAACAAACAACCACACAAACACAAATACATTACAAACTGGAATATATGCTGTGAAAGAAAATGTCCCCTTGAGAAAGCATAACTAGATTTAAGCTTGGATCCAAGGAAAGACACAAACTTGTCTGAGGGGACATGAGAACAGGCATCTGGATGTGGAGGCCAGCACGTGGGGAAGCCTTCGGCCGAAGCTGGCTCTCTCTAGGGACCGTAGCAGGCTGGGGGGCCCTGGAACCACAAGGCACGCCAAGAGGCGGGGTGACAACAGGACATGAGGGTAGAGAGAGAGGTGGGTCACATGGGGCCCTAAAGGCCACCAGAAGGAGAGAGACTCACTCTGGGTGCTATAGGCAGCCTTGGGTGGGTTTTCACAGACAAGCAGCAACATTCAAAGTACATGTTAAGAACACTCTGGATGTGGAATAGAGAATCTCTTGGCAGAGGGGTGGGGGTGGGGGTGGCAGAGCAGATGTGAGGAGAGGAGTTAGGGATGGATGGGCATCGTCCACATGAGAGGTGCTAGTAGCCTGCTTGGGGAGGCTGCCATGGACACAGAGAGAAATGGACCGATGAGTGACATTTGAGAGTGAGAACGAACACGTGACAATGAGAGCTGAGTGTCTAAGTCTCTCCCCAAACAAGCCTGAGGCAGCCTCGTCACCTGGGCTCCTCAGAAGGGAAGACAATCCTAAGCATGACGACAGTGAGAAGACAGTTGATACCGAGTGACAGTTAATACGGAACGGCCCCTGCCTGGTCTGTACGGGCCAGCTAGCTTGTTACATGCTTTATATGCATCATCCCATTTCACAGACCCCACGAGGTGGTAGGCACTATCAGCCCCATTTCACAGATGGGGAAAAGGAGGCACAAAGACCTGGGGCCAGCACACCCGAGGTTCCTAGCCAGACTCTGAAGGAACTGGGATTCAAGTCCAGAACCCCAAGGATGAGTACCATCTGGGCAGCACCACCTCTATAATTCTCAATTTCACGGGACCCCAGCCCAATGGACAACGACCCAGAAAACCCCAGTGTAGATACCCCCGGAGAGGAAGCTCACAGGATTCCAGATGTGTAAGTAAAGTCTGGAGGCTGAGCTCTGCCGGTCTGCTGGAGTGTTTATTGCTCTACAAATGCATTATTAATCAGCCACTGGGGTCTTCCCCACAGAGCCTTTTAAATTACAGCTCAGTTCCTTGCTAGCGTTCTGTGCACCGTCATAGTGCATTTCCCGTGTTCGCAGCAATAAACCAAGGGTTGGGAGGGAGGCCTGGGTAACCAGGTTAACTGCCCTCTGAGGTCTAGGCTGGGGAAGCGATGGCAACTGCGTCTCTAAATTCTCTGGGTCCCCGGCTGCGAGGCTAATAGAAGTCTCCAAATAAGCAGTATTGTTAAGACAGAGTCAGGAGCCGAGGCAGCAGTGCCTTCGTGGCTGGCCGGTCTGCTGCGGCTTCCATGGAACTCCAGGTCACCCTGTCAGGGCTCTCTCTCCTGCATCTAGGTTGGGACCTATGCCCTTGGGGGCTTGCTGCTTCCTTGGGCGGCTCTCACCAACTTCCAGGTTTGGAAGCATCTGTTTAGAAATGTCACTTCTTGGGCCGCCTCCGAGGCCCAGGCCAGCGCGGGGGCCTGTGTTCTGAGGAGTTCAAGTGTGCAAGCCACCAACCGTGGTCACGGAACAGACCAGCAGGGGTCTCAGAAGAGCAGGAACTACAGCTGTCAACTCATCCACAACCCGGACGAGGGCTCTTGGGAAGAAAGCCGATCCCTTCAAGAGAAGGAGGGTGTTCTGGAAGCTTCCAGCATCTTGTGGGTGACGAATGCGGGACAGAATGTGTTACGGTAACTGGTACCGCATGTTTGCAAGAGAGACGGGATCTGTCAACATTGAAAACACACAAGCCTTTGACCCACCGGTCCCATTCCTTAAGGTGCACTGAGCAGCCACTTTCAACTTGGGGTTCCCAAGAGAATCAAGCTCTGCTGTCTTGAGGCATCGATGATAAACAGCAAATCAGCTTTTCTCTAATTCTTCTACAATGGTACTGGTTATGCAACATCTTTGGGAGGAAACAGTTATTCAACATAGTAAAATCCAGGCAACAACCTCACTTTGGTGTCACCAGATTCCAGAGTAATGGAAGAATTAAATAGGCAATAAAAGACAACGAGAAAATAAATGATCTATGGAAACCAAACAAACAAACAAACAAACAAACAAACAAAGTCAGTCTCTTATTTCCTGACCGGGATGCAGATCTCAGACCTAGATATGCTCCAAATGAAAACAAAAAAAGCAAGTTCTACAGCGATGCATCTGTTTCACATAAGCTTTAAATTTTCCCAGCCTCACACCAGAGTCTATATTTTCACAAGTTCCAGATTTATGCATCAGTTTTTTTTTTATAATTGAACCCCTTCCCCATCACGAAGCAAGCTCTATTTTTTGCATGTGTTGGGTTTGCAGAGCTAAACAAAGACAAAAACAAAACATGCTTTTGCAAGTGGTTTCCCCTCAGAGGGGATTGTCGGGTTAGATTTTTCCCCCCTGCTATCTGCAGTGTTTGCGGGTTTTTTGAAATAATGAGAATGTATAATATACGGTCTTACTTTCATAATTGAAAAAATTATAGCAACATGCTTTCTGCATTATTTGAGCAAGTTGTTTTTTTTTTAATTGTTTGAGAAAAGGTATGTGTGAGAGAGATAACTTTCTTGACCATCCCCAGCGGTTTCCAGTTGTGCCCCCAGTTCAGCATATGAGGCTGCACGGGCTGGGGCTGGGAATCGAACCCCAGTCCTCACGATGGTGAGGCAAGCGCTCGATCACTGAGGTATCCCAGCATCCCTTGAACAAATTAAAAAAAAACACACAACAAAAAGCAATTCAGCTGTGCCTGCCGGTGCTGTCTTATCGCCACCTTTTCCTTTTTGGTTATGGGAACCATCCTGGGACGGGAACCATCCTGGGACAGGCTCTGGGCAGCCCTCCCGGGTTAGACAGGCAGGTCTGTCGCTCTAACCGTGCTACTAATTTCCACTTTGGCAGCTCATCCTCATTGATGACTGAGGGCAACATCCACCCTCCTCGAAATTCGGAAGAGGAAATGAGTTCACTAATTTCGCCATTAAGAGTGTATCAAAGCCAGCACCCGTTCCAACGGTCCCCTAATCAATCACCATTTGCCATGTTGATCTCCTGTTTCTGCTTTACCACCGGGTTCCATACGCATCAATTTGCCTGATGCGCTCTCTACATATGTTTTAAATTACTTTATCATTGTATACATTTCACAGCCATTAAAAGGCTCCAATCCCAGCGTGGCCTGACATGGTGTTAAAAATTGGATTCAATTCCACGGGGTAATAAATTGTGACCTAAATCCAATCTCTCATGGGTGACTGCAGGGTACAATGAGAAATGATTGCTTTGTCATTTTTACAGTAACACAAACACACCACGGCGACTCGAAGCCCACCGGGGGGACAGGAGGTACCTGTGGCTGGCCATTTGTCACCCAGGAGGCCTCAGAGGGGCTCAGCCTCCCTCCAGAATCCGGCGAGTTACATGGCTGCATGGCTCTCCGGGTGACACGCAGATACAGTGCGGGAAGTGAGTTCAATGGCACCGGCTTCGTTCTGCCACATGGCAGCCGCCCCTGCGGGCCACGAGGCACGGTAAGACCCGGACGTGTGAGGCCCAAGCCCTGGGTATTCAAAGACGGGTAAGTGGGAGCCCCTGACCTGAGCAGAGACCGACGGGCACGGGGGTGCTTCCTGCACCTGCCACGGGCATCCTGAGAACAAACCAGGCCACCGCAGTGCCCCCGGGGACTCCACAGAGTGCTGCCACCTCGCCCCCCATAGTCAGTCTACTGTTCCTACAGCTGCCAGGGGCATCCTGCTAAATGTGTCCTATCAGAACCCCCTCCAAGCCCCCCAAATCCCCACCCCCACTCTGATAAAATCCAAATCGGCTGGCCCGAAAGGTCCCCCAGCCACCGGCCGCCCCAGCCCCCTGGCATGCCAGCGGGTCTCGGTCACTCCCATCCCACCCTGTAGCCACCTCCTTCCAGCGGTCACCCTCGGCCACAGGACGTTTTCTTGTTCTTTACTTTCCTTTGGTGTCAACTGCCTGCCTCCCCCGCCCAGAACCGGAACTCTGCGAAGATGGTTCTCTGGGCCTGTTTTGCTTCTGGCATTTCCGCGGTACCTCAAACAGTGCCCGGCACAGACAGCGCCTGCAGAGCTGCTGGCTGCACGAATGCATGCATGAAAGAATGATCTCGTGACGTGCAAAGGTTAGGAAGCGGCCCACGTGCGGCAGCTCCCGTTCTTCTGTCCCCGAGGACTTCGCACCCATGGCTCCTGTGAGGTTCTGACCTCCTTGCTCTCCCCCGTCACTGCTCTGTTAGGTGCTGTCCCCTCCACCCTCCAGCACTGTTAAGGTCTTCAGGTCGGTCTTACCTCTCCTGTGTATGTGACCCAGGACTTAGGTGTTAGGGGAAGCTGCTCCCCACGCCCAGGGGCAGAATGAAGCTCACGTTTGGGAGCACCCATGGGCACCCCTGGGTCCTCAAGTCTCAGTGAGCAGAAGAACGCAGCACCATGGCTTCACCGGCTCAGATACGCACCGGGTGTCTGGCACGGAGCTAGGCGTCAGGAGGATAAGGACTCTGCTCTGATGGATTCAAATAAGAACCTCCCGGGCAGTGGCACTTGGATGATTAAGAATTCCAAATTGCCTGTGACATTCCTGGCCACCAAGGCTGGCCTGACAGGGTCCTCCCGTGCTGTGTGTGTGTGTGTGTGTGTGTGTGTGTATAGAGGTGGGGCTAGGCTTCGGGGAGGGTTGGCAGAGGAGTAGGGGTGCAGGCAACTCTGAGTCCCAGGACTGGGCCAGCACCCACACTTTGCTCCAGCACCCAGAAACTCAGGGGAGTCACCCCTTTTCCAAAGCCTCCTTCTAGCCTCAAACGAAAGGGAAGCCGAGCAGGCAAGCTGAACGCACGGCTCTGAACACACCTACAGACAAACACACACACACACACACACACACACACACACACACACAGTGTCTCACCGGGATCCTCTTGTCTCACACACACTCAGCCTGGGAAGTGCTTCTTTGTGCCTGAAGCTTCAGGAAGGGTGTGCCCGGCGGGCCACACCAGGAAGGGCATCGGGGCCACAGGTTGGGGGCCGGCCTTTTCAGCATCTCAGCCCAAACCTTTCTGCTTTGCTTTCAGGCCCGGCAGTGAGGGAACAAACACACCCTAATGACAAGTTTGGAAGTGAGTGGCAGACCCGTGCAGCCGGGAGAACATTCCGGGAGGAAGACGAGGGGGCGGAGCGGAGGTGGGAGGGGCGGGGAGGGGGCATTTATGGTATTTCCCGGAACTGCATATTTAGCTTTCTAGAAAGCCCGTGGGAGGCAGCTGGCTTTTCCTCCTCCCGTGCCCTCTCACTGCAAGAACCTGCCGGTGACGTCCTCGCCTCGACTCCCCGCTTAAAGCTAAACCAGACCGGAAGCGGACGGCTAGATCATAGGGTAGATCTCATTTGAATGTTTCGAGGAGCCTCCATATGTTTCCCACAGTGGCTGCACCGATTCGGCAACTCCACTGACTGTGCACGGGGGCCCCACTCTCTCTGCATCCCTGTTGCCTTTGGGTTTGGGGGTACGAGCTTTCCTGATGCATGCGAGGTGATGGATACACCCCAGAGAACAGACACCAGGATCTCAGACATCAGCCCTTGGCTGCCCGGGTCCCAAGTCCCTGCTGAGGCGGCAGGAAGCCCCCCAAATCCCTGCTCCCAGCCCATGGCTTTCTCTGAAACGTCTCACAGTCCCCATCTCTCTTCCCCTGGACAACGCGCGGCAGGTGCAGGTTTACCTGGTACAGCAAAGGCTGAAGAAGTGTGGGAGGGACCAGGGCCACCAGGGTGGCTTTTCTTGGGACATTTTAACCCCAGGTGGAGGGAAGCTGGTGGCCTGTGAGGGAGACTCCTGACATTCAGTTATTCCAAATATAACGGAAGAAACGTTGCATCATCTACCTCCGGGCCCCAGAACGCCTCGTCCGGGTCACACAGTTTTTCTTAGAAAAGCCATTTCTTGGGAACGCTGCCTCTGCTACCCGCCCCCAGGGCAGGGTGACCCCTGTCGCCTTGGCCTCGGGGAGGTATGGCCCGGGAAGGCTTCCCGGAGGAGGTGGCATTTAGGCTGAGGTCCAGAAGCACGGCGGGGCAAGAGCGGAGGGGGCTGGGGTGAGCACGAGAGATCGCTCTGGGTGCGTGAGGCCACCTCTGAAGAACGGGGTGAGAATGACACGGCTAGGCGTCCGGGCCGGCCTTCTACTGTTCCAATGACCCTGCACCCCCATTTTACTGCCACCACCACCCTCACTACTGCCAACAGCCAAACACACCCGCTTTACTGGCCGCTGCTCCGCGCTGAGCACTTCATATGCCCCATTTCAGCCACAGCCCTAAGAGGCAGGGCAGGGTACGAGCACTTGTGTCCACTTTACAGACGAGGAAGCTGAGGCCCGGGGAGGTGGGGGTCCCACGGCTCCTAAAGGTAGACCCAGGACTCAAAATGCGGCGCCTGGAGATTTCGGGGTGGAACACCTCTTGTTTTGGGGCCCCTGTGCCCCCCTGACCTTCCAACTGACATGGAGGTCCCGCTAGAGCGACTGGTGGTCCCCGGGTGATTCCGGAGCACAGGGAAGGGACAGGAGGCCCCGGCACGTGTGGGGGTGGAGGATGGAGCAGAGCTGCCTGGGTGGGCGGAGAAATTAGCCCCTCGGAGGTCAGCCTGGGGGCTGATCCCCACCCCACCGCATCGCACTCCTAGAAGTTGAGGGTACACAGATGGTCTGTGGACCCGCTCCCCCGTCCTTGTGAAAGAGTGTCCCACTTCCAGGTGCTTTGTCCCGGAGGCAGAGAGGGGTGTGGACAAGTCCCAGAGGCAAGGAACGTCTCCACAGGACGCAAACCACCCGCCCGGGTTCTAGACCCTTCCTTTGCCCTGAGAGATGCCGGGGGGCGACGCAACGGGCGGTGCGGGCGGTGGGAGGAACAGGAACGCTGTACAAGAGTCCACATCTAAAACCTCAGGTTTCCTTTCCTCTGAACTTTTCAGATGTCGTGCCAACAGGAATTGTTTTCTTAATTGCATTCAACGTCTGGCCCCCTAGGGGCTGGAGCTCAGGGTACGTGGAGCCACGTGGTGGCAAAGGGCGTGGACGTCCGGGTGCATCTGCACAGGTGAGTGTGTGCATTTAGGCACCTGTTGAAGTCCCTTCCCTTCCCACTTCCGTTTCCTCGTTGAGTGGGCCGCCGGGCTGGTGCTCAACGCCCCCCGGAGCAGAGGGAAAGCCGGGTGTCATGGTTTCCAGAGAGGGAACGCGATCCCCGCCTCGCGTGTAATTACATCTTCACTTTCCGCAGAAGAATGGTTTATGGCTTAACTGCTATTAATTGTAAGCTGTTGTGTTCCACGGCAAGTTGTTCATTGATAACCACCCAATTAGGGTTATTTTGCAATTAGTCTATTCACAGTAAATTTATTGCAGAAGGGGGAGGCCACGGTGCAGCAAATTGCAGCCGGGGCCGGGGCTGGGTGTGTGCAGCGCTACTTAAATGCCAGTCTTATTACCCAGGCCCCGGGAGGCAGGGCCACCCCGGCCGATGCAGCAAAGGCCACAGGGGAAACCCCTGGTGACTGCGTGCCGCACATCCACGCTGGAGCATCTCAGTGTGACCAGAAGTGGTGGGGGGACCCCAGGCTTCCGCTGGCGACCTCTGACCTCTCATTCCCCACCCCCCTTTGCGAGGATACTGACGACAGAGAGACATACCTGACAGTCTAAGCTGAAGGGAAACCTTCAGCCTCCTGAAAGGCAGAGGCTTCTGGGAAAAAAAAAGGATCAGACGTTCCAACCGGAGTTCCAACCAGCTCTGTCATGGTCTGGCCAAGTCCCAAACCTCTTTGAGCCCCAATTTCTTTCTCGACAGAGTGGGGTGATCGCAGACCTACTTTGCGGGGTTGGTGGGTGGATTCGATGTGACATAAGGCACACACAGTGGCATGTAGCCTTGTAGGGTTGCCCCACCTTATCCACGGGGATACATTCCAAGACCCCTGGTGGACGCCTGAAACCGGATAGCACCGAACCCCATACACACTATGTGTGTCCCTCCACATCCGTCCCTAGGGCAAAGTAAGTTACAGTAAGAGATGAACGACTCATAACATCGAACAGCTCCAGCCGTATATTGTAACCCGTTTGGTGACTGTCACAGAAGTAAAACGGGGGTGACCTGAACATAAGCACCGTGACACAGCGACAGTCCATCGGACGGCTCCTCAGTGACTAACGGGCAGGGAGCGTCTACAACGTGCACACATTGGGCACAGGGATGGTTCACGCCCCGGGTGGGATGGAGCGGGGCCACAGATTTCCTTGCGCTGCTCTGAACGGCACGCAGTTGAAAACGGATAAAGGGGACATTTTTGGAATTTTCCACTGAATATTCTGGGACCGCAGTGGACCGACGGTAACCGAAACCTCAGGAAGTGGGTGGCAGGGGCGGTGGCTGTCGGGGGAGGTGGTGGAGGATTGGCATCCAGTACCAGTAAGTAAGCGACGGGCCTGCTGCCCACGGTCGTACATGGAGTTTCGCTGGAACGTAACCACGCGCGTTTGTGTCTCTGTGTTGTCCGGGGCTGCACAGACAACCCCTATGTGTTCTGTGAGGGCAGAGTTGAGCGATGTTGCAAAGACTGCATGGCCCCCAAAGCCTTAAATATTTACTCTTTGGCCCTTTATAGAAAACGTGTGCCAATCCTTAGTACACAAGGGCTGTGGGGAAAGTATCCAGCCACATCCTATGAACATCAGAGGTATTGATGGCTGGATTTCTTTCCGGACAGCCCTTGTAGCGTCAGTGCCCAGTAATATTTCCACGGAAGGTCGGTAGCTCCCGGCCTCCAATACGGCTCTGCCAGGCCCCGCCGTGGGTAACAAAGGACCGTGGGAATGTCTCCCCGCACGTACTTATTCCTACGGGGTAGCGGCCACGCCCCGTGGAGAATGAAGACAACTTAGAGGAGGAGAAGGCGCCAAGGAGAGAGGAAACTTTTCTCTTGAAGTCTACTTAAAATTAGGGGTTGTGTAGGTACACATTCACTACTAAAACCCTAAAAACGACAGGTGAACTTGAGCAAGAAGGTGAAGCAGCCCACACACGGGGGCCCCGCAGAGGGCTCGCCGTACACCCTTCTAGGCCTCTCTGTGCACCTGGCCTCTGCGCTGGGACCGGCGGTCAACAGAGAGGCTCCTGTATGAAAGGGGGAGGCCTGGACTTCAGCTCAAGTTCAGCCTCTAATGAATGGGATGACCTTGGACAAGTCTCTGCTCTGTGGACCTCACGCTCCTTCTGGTCGGCTTTTCCTTGGGAGCTACGGTCACCGTGCACCTCCCTGCTTTCCGCATCGAGAGAGATGCGGGCCCGCAGGCGCTGCACAGAGAACAGAGGCCACTTGGCAAAGTCTCCCAGGCCTGGCTTTTAAATCCACTAGATTCAGGGGGTCTGAGAGCCCCCAGCTCCCCACTCGGCCGCCCGGGACTACTGTGCAGTTGGTTTTCTGGGTTCTCTCCATACTGAGGAGGACGCAGCCCCTCTATGACAGCTCTCAACTCTCAACGTCACAGCAAGAGATCCGATTTGTCACTGGTCACCAGCACACAGAGGAGTGTCCAGCACAGAACAAGGAGGAGGGAGGAAGGAGGGAGAGAGAAAATAAAGAAATGAGGAAGAAAATAAGAGGCAGGCAAGGGAGGTAGGAAGTAAAAAAGGAAGAGGGGAGGGAGGGAGGAAAGGAAGAAAGGAAGGAGGAAGGAAGGAGGAAGGAAAGAAGGAAGGAAATAAAGAAAGGAAGGAGGAAAGAAGGAAATGAAGACAGGAAGGAAGGAAGGAAGGAAATAAAGAAAGGAAGGAAGGAGGAAGAAAGGAAGGAAGTGAAAAAAGGAAAAAAATGAAGGAAGGAAGGAAATGAAGAAAGGAAGGAAGGAAGGAAATGAAGAAAGGAAGGAAGGAAGGAAATGAAGAAAGGAAGGAGGAAAGAAGGAAATGAAGAAAGGAAGGAAGGAAGGAAATGAAGAAAGGAAGGAAGGAAGGAATTTTTGATGGGGGAGAACAGGAAGGTTGTTTCTCAGAACCTCCAAAGTGGACGCCCCCAACGAGAAACCCTTTGCATCCTATTCTAGTGAACGATATTCACGCGGGTTCTAATCCCGAGATTCCGCTGAGACGGGAACCAGCCCCCTCGATAGCCGCCTGGCAGGAGGAGCCCGATTTCTCCGTATGACGCCCTTTGCCATGCGGGCAGCTGGTCAAAGCTTTACTAAAGGGCAACTTGCTTCTGACAACCGTTTCTCAAACACGGCTTGAAAAATCGGGGAGCATCGGACACCTGGGCTCGTGGGCCCTGGGTTTGGGGTTTGAAACACAGGGTGGCCGCAGGTCTGAGGACGTGAGCAGAGGGGGCCCAGGGAGGAGGCAGGAGGCAGGAGGGGGTCCCCCGGGGAGGCGCCTTCCCCTCCTGGCCCTGATGGGGGAGGCGGGGCGTGTGGGGGAAATGGGTGGAGCTTACCTTCCAATGGGCAGTAGCGGGCGTGTGTAACAGAGGTGGGCGGGGCGTGTGGGGAGGTGGGCGGGGCTTATCTTCTAGTCAGTAGCTGAGCGTGTAGAAGAGGTGGGTGGGGC
>PVKE010023732.1:0-24394 GCA_004027555.1 Craseonycteris thonglongyai | reverse complement strand
GTTAGAGACATGCAAACTCAGTCTTCCCATTAATGTTAAGGCAACAAAGTAAATTCTAAATCTGTCTTTATCTGTAGCTACTTTGAATTAATAAATATTGTTAATAATTATCCATGTTCTTTTAATTCCCCTGGACGTGAGTTTTTTGGCCCTTTAAATAATTATTGTTGTTGTTTTTTACGTAGGTAGATAAGCCATACATCTATATTTCAGTACGAGGTGTACTCAGCGAGCTATTGATAGATTAGCAAAAAGTAAGTCATATTATTCTTTCGTGATAAATTTTCCTGGCCCAAAAAAAACCGCAAAAGTGAAATATTGAAATCAAATTATCAGCCATACTGTGCATTTTTATAACAACTTTTTCATATTTACGAACAAATAGTACAACTTATACATTGCAGTTGATAAAAAAATTAAATTGCATTTCAAGTTAGTAAAAATCTATCTTGAAAAAGTGTCGGAAAATCGAATTTTTTAGGTACCGCATGTACGGAATGCTGCTATCAAAAGTTGGGTCTGGAAATTTATTTTCTTCATGAGCCTATATCTCCAAAACTTAATAAGTGATTTAAAAAATAAAAAATAGTTTTGAACATATGTTTTACTTATCTACCTATACCTCGCTGGAATGCACCTTATACTGAAACACAGTGTATAAACATAGTATGCATTTCACACCCCTTCTTCCCCCTTAGACTACGCCTATGACAAGTCGATCGCGACACACTTTTAAGATAAAAAGTAGATCTTATATACAGAAAAGTTGGCCACCCCTGCTCTATGCCATGTCTCAGTGTGGTTTAACCCACCTGCTTCTCCTACCAGCCCTGACTACCCAACTGCAATTGGAATTCAAGGACACTCCCAGGGTGAATTTATGCTTTTCTTTGGAAAACAAGGCAGCGTTTCTCACAGCTTTACCACCGATGGCCTTTCCCCTGGCCCGTGCTCTCTTCCTCACCAGCTTGGGAACTGCTCTTTTTGGCAAGGTCATCAGCAAACCAAGTCAATGTCTGTGGACAGAGCTTTGGTTCAGTTCGGGATGTGAAATTGGGGGCGCAATGGAAGGGCACGTCTGTGGATCTATAATGCCCAAAAAGGTCACCAGGAAGCCGGACAGAGCATAAAATGCACTGAAAAACTAGGTATCGCCTTCCCTTCTACTCCAAAAGGTACTGTGTGGGGGTGTGCTTGTGATGCAATGGTCACCAACCACTCTCATGCCTTCTGGGACACAGAAGGACCTTTATGCTAAAAGCCATCAGATTCCGCACTTAAAACAGAGGAATACAGTATGGCATGTGAACGATATCTTAATAAAGCTGTTAAAATAATTGCATTTTTAAATAGATAGGACCTTGGCTTTCATCTCTTTTTACCCTCCTTCTGACCTCTTCCCTCCTTCACGTAGCTTCGGGGGGCCTGGAACTACACTCAGCAAAGACGTTCATCATTCCCGAACCCCGAGCTCTCTACACAAAGTTACGATTTTGTTTTGATGCCAAGGTTTATCTTTTAATGTCAAAGAAATGACTCTTTTCCATTATATCTTCAGGACCAATTTTCCTTATTAGAAAAAAAAAAAGTATCTGACATTTTAATGTTAAGAAACACATACACACTATGGTGTTTAAGGCCGTATTCACATACACGAGAAGGAGCTATTCAAATACTGCTCAAAACAGTCTTGCACGTGTGGCCACCTGCTTCCAACTTGGGGCGAGGGGGTACATGCCCCTGCCATTAGAGAAGAGAAGCTTGGGATGCCATGTTAATTTCTAGAACATTCAGGACACTCAGGGGGCAGATCCAAGCTCTGGTCCTAACTGGCTGAGTGATATTTAGGATGCCCATCCCATTTGCTGGCCTCCACTTCACATACAAAAGATGAGATCATTGGACTCAGTGATCTCCAAGGTCGGCCCAGATCTCACCGTCCAGGGTTTGATGTCCTAAGGAGACAGATCCAATGCAGGGCTCAGGCATGTCAGCAACAAGAAGCCTAGAGATACCAGAGGCAAAAGATTAATGCCCTGCCTTTGAGACACTTTTCATTGACTGGAGGGCACTCAGAACAGAGCCATAGGGAAGCCGGATAGCTTGGTGAGTTGAGTGCTCGCTTTGTGGCCTTGGGGTCCAAGGATCAAATCCTGGCCCCAGCCTGTGTGGACCCATATGTTGAACTGGGGTATGTCCTCAGTTCAGTTCTTGCTGGGGCCCATGCAGGAGGCCCCTGGCCCAATTCCTGCCCCGTGTGACCCTGTGTCCACCTGTGGAGTGAAACTATCGAAAACTAACGATGTGCAACTATGGAGACTGCTCTGGGCCCTTCCCCTTCTCTCTGTCTCTCAGTCTGTCTCTCTTTCTCTGTCAAACACACACACACACACACACACACACACACACACACACAACAAAGCCACAACTAAGATTTGACAAAGATAGTGTAAGTTTGCAAACCATCCAAAGAATGCCAGCGACAGAAAGCAGCTGAGAACAGTGAATGGTTAGCTTCCTGGCCCAGGTCACCTGACTTCGCTTTGACTCACCTGTGGAACTAAACAGACACGTCATCTCTTACTCTGCCAACCTTAGGGTCCCCTGACATAAAGGCAGCCCTGATTGACCTTGATGATGACCTCAAATCACAGACTAAGACACTCTCAGAAGAGAAAAGGCCTCTTGGCCATCATCCAACCCAAACCCCTTCATGTCTAGTTAGTGAGATGATGCTTGCCTCGTGCTAATAATATTTTCATTTGATAGAATATGCTTGACATGATCCCCAACCCTGAATAATCCTGAAATTGGGACAGGAATGCATGTGATCTCTTTTTCTTCAACGCCGGGTGGATTCGAAATGGAATGGTTTTAAGAAAGGTCTTATTATTAGCATGGCATTGAATAAGATCAGCCCAGCAAAGACTTCTCAAAAATCATGGCCCTGAAAACAAGTTAAGTTCTCGCCCACTATTGTAGGGGACTTGTGCATTTTGCTGTCCCATCCTTTCATTTCAGATCCATTTCCACTCCCTGAGACTAAGCCTTTCCACAAGTTAATCTCACACCTTTGCTGGTCTTAACCTGTCATGGGCTTTAAAGGGAAATGCAACTAAAATGAGGAAATAAAAAGAAAAAATCACTGTGCTCCTGCCCATTGACTTTATTCATTTTCATTTCTCTTGGGAGGGTTTCATTTTGTTAGTAATTAAGAGGATTTTAGCCCTCCCCTCTCCAATGGATGCTTACTTTGTGAACAAAACTAAAAACCAGCATTTCTGGGTCAGATTATGGGGGAGCCTTCCTGGACAATGCAGAGATATTAAACCTTTGCTCCTCTGCCCCCCACCCCTGGAGGTTTCTTCCAATTCAAATATTCTGGAGTGCAGAAATGAAGGGTGGTGGTCCCTCGTAGAGTGTCCAAAACTGGGGTTTTCTCCATGGTTAGAAAATGCACCTATTTTATCTCTAGATGGCACTAGCACACAGGCAAGAACGGGTCTGATTAAAAAAAGAAAATGTGAGCACAAACGTTCTAATTAAGTCAGAGACCTTTTGTTTCTGGATGGGCCAGATCAAGACCAGCTTTGGTCAAGCACCCTTCAGACTAGGTTTCTGGAGGAGAGATAATCTAATTGTACTGCTTTATCCTGAATCAACCAAATGAAAGCAGTATAATGTGCACTTCGTAGTAAAGGTGTCTATAAACAACTACAAATCTCTTAACTATGTCGTGTCAAATCACAGAGGTAAGTGGTCAGGAGGCTTAAAGGCATGCTATTCCCTAAGGTGATAAGTTTTAGATTCTTATTCTGACAGACATGGGTCTTCCCCCTATTAGGTCACAGAGATGTGAATTCTGGTAGCTTCAAATTAAATTAGGAATTTAAGTAGAAACTCCCCAACTTCCCAATGAGCCATATTGTTCTAATGCATTTGGATTTGTCGGGGGCTTGTTTGATATCATTTGATGAGCAAATCACTGAACTATAACCACTAACCAAGTTCTGATTACGCTCACATCTTGTAAGTTGAGTTCTAGAATTTAGATTTGAAATGGAATTTACATAGCCTGTTTTCCTCTACCAGTGATCGCTTCCACATGGATAAGGGCTCGCTCAGGCTGCTTAAACTCGTGTAGCAACAGCGCACTGACCACTCCGAGAAGCAGCTCACGATATTTCTAGATTCCCTGTTTCCCTGAAAATAAGACAGTGTCTTACCCTGTTTCCCCGAAAATAAGACAGTGTCTTATAGTAATTTTTGCTCCCAAAGATGCGCTAGGTCTTATTTTCGGGGGGATGCCTTATACATATTTCAGCGAGAGGCAAAACTGTAAGTAGGTCTTATTTTTGGGGGATGTCTTACTTTCGGGGAAACACAGTAGTTCCAATGGTTGGAAAGTTCTTCCCTAGATTGAATCAAAGCAGGGCTCTTTATAACTTCCACTCACATATCCCCATTCTTCCTTAATTGTGTGATGGTTTAGGCCTTCTCAGCCTAAAAAAGCTGAGTCTTGATCCATTTTTCCTATAACGTGGTTTCTGGATCTATCTTGGTTACCCTTCTCTGATTTATCTTAAAGTGTGTTCTGATCACACAGCCAGCAGATTGTCAGCTGCCTTGATTTGAAGACTATGTGCCTAAGTGTATAGCCAAAATTTAACTCTCTTCACGGTTTTCTCTTTGGAGCCTCCAGTTAACTAAAACTCCCAGGTCATTCACGTGGACTTAGGTGGTAGATTAGATTAGCCCAATCCTTGTATATGCAATAGAATTACAAGGCATATCATGTGGATGTAAGCTCATAGCTGTGTTCTGTCAAAAACGGCTTAGACTCATTTAGTTTAGACTCCGGTGCCGGACATAGACCTTTCTTCCTGCACCCCAATAGCTGTGTCACCTTGGGCAAATGACTTGATCTCTCGGACTTCAGTTTCCTCATCTCTGATATGGACATACTGTGACTACCTGCCGCATAAGGTGTTACAGTTTACATGCGATCCTTTGTGTGGGAAAGAAAGATAATGAACACAATTCCTCGCACATAGCAAGTACTCAGTGTTTGTTGTCCTTATTGGTAGTGAGATCCTACCATCCTTCACAGTAGCTCTCCTTCCTTCCCTGTGTCAAATGGGAATCTGATAAGCATGTCCTCTAAGTCCCAGACAAAAATATGACCAGGGAATGGTAAGAGAGAGAGAGAGAGAGAGAGAGAGAGAGAGAGAGAGAGAGAGCACGCTTCTCTTCAACCTGATCTATGCACCCTTATGCTCTGTAGGTAGAGTGCTTGCCCCAGCAGGGTTGTGCCCATGAGCTATCAGCCAGTGGGGACTAGGATAGATCTTGCCAAATACCACGCTGAAAGCAAGGATGGTTTTCATGCCTCTTCTTTCTACCAGTCAAAGATCCCTCTCCAAAAAGGAATACATGAGGACACGTTTTGTTTTCTGAGATTTCGCGTTGGCACTGAGCGATCTCTCCTTTTCTAAGGGCTGACAAAGCGTCTCCTTAATCATCTGTTCAGCTGATGGGTTAAAGAGGTGAAATTGGGGGTTATTTCCCCCTTCGTTTCTATCATTATAATAATGTTTGTGGAGTAAATAGCTTTTTAAAATTCTGTCCTTGAATTCTGCCAGGGATAATTGTCAAGCTGACTGGCTTCTAGTTTTTATAATATGCCCTTTCCCCCCTTTTGGAGGATTGGGACAACTTTGTTCTCGTGTCTGCTAACGTTTCTCCCATTCTCCATGCTTTTTCAAAGATGCTTGACAATGGTTCTGGGAGTCCTTTGAGTAACCTGGGATGTGATTTCTCTAAGGCTGGAGATTTGAATTTATTAAGGGATTGGAAAGAACACTACGCTAGTTTCTAGCTCTGGCTCGGCCGTTTACTTAGCATTGTGAGTGAGGCTGGGTTGGGTTTTCTTTTAGCTGACATTTCTCCATCTGTGAAATAAGCCATTTGCACAACATGAAGTTGAAGGTCGTGGCAAGGGCTGGTGGCTGTGTCTCAAATGCTCTAATGTTTTCTGACTAACTTTTCTCATTTACCTTGGCTTCTAGTTTCCTCTCAATAAAATTTGTTCTACCCTTTCTAAATTTTTTTTTTCAGTTACAGTAACATTTAATAGCATTTTATATTAGTTCCAGGTGTACAGCATAGTGGTTAGATGTTTATATAATTTATGCAGTGATCCCCTGACTAGTCTAGTACCCACCTGGCCCTATACAGGTTTGTTGCAACATTATTAACTGTATTTCCTAGGCTGTACTTTATATTCCCGTGACTATTTCGTGACCACTAATTTATATTGCTTAATCCCTTTACCTGATTCACTCAGCTCCCCAACCTCCTTCCTCCCTCTAGTAACCATCAGTTTGTTCTCTGTATCTCTGTTTTGTTTGTTGTTGTTTTTGTCATTCTTTAGACGCTACACGTTCATGAGTTCATATGGTTTTTGTCTTTCTCGGTCTGACTTATTTCACTCAGCATAATACCCTCTAGGTTCATCCATGTTGTCATAAATGGTAGGATTTCATTCTTTTATATGGCTGAGTGATGTTCCATTGTGTAAAGGTACCACTTCTTTATCTGGTCACTTATTGCTGGGCACTTGGGTTGCTTCCATATCTTGGCTATTGTAAATAGCTCTGCAGTGAACATAGGGGTGCATATATCTTTCAGAATTAGTGTTTGGATTTTTTTGGATAAATACCCAGAAGTGGAATGGCTGGGTCATAAGGTAGATACATGTAAAAAACATAACACTGAACCACCTTCTTATACCATATACAAGAATAAACTCAAAATAAGGGCTTAAATATAAGACTCAAAACCATAAAACTCTTAGAAGAAGACATAGGCAGTAAACTCTCTGGCATTGCTCTTAGTAATATATATTTTTTCTGATATCTCTCCTTGGGAAAAAGAAACAAAAGTAAAAAAATAAACAAAGGGGGTGACATCAAACCAAAAAGAGTTTGTACAGCAAAAGAAATCACCAACAAAATGAAAAGTCATTCTGCTGAATGGAGGAAGCTATCCATCAGTGATAACATCTCATAAGGATTTAATATTCAAAATTTGTAAAAAACTCATGCAACTTGAAAAAAAAAAAAAGAAAAAATCCAATGAAAAAAAGGTCAGAGGACCTGAATAGACATTTCTCCAAAGAGGCCAATAGACTTATGAAAACATGTTCAGTTTACTAATCATCAGAGAGATGCAAATCAAACCACAGGGAGGTACAGCTTGACACCTGTCAGAATGGCCATCATCAATAAATCAACAAATGACAAGTGTTGGTGAGGGTGTGGAGAAAAGCGAATCCTTGTCACTGCTGATGACATCGCAAATCGGTGCAGCCACTACAGAAAATGGCTTGGAGGTTCTGCCAAAAATGAAAACGTATTTAACAATAAATTAAAAAAAAAAAAAAAAAAAAAAAAAAAAAAAAAAAAAAAAAAAAAAAAAAAAAAAAAGAAAACGTAGAGGTACCCTGCCTACATGTGCAAGGTGCATTTCGGTTTAGATTCCAGCCCCCTTAGTGAGGCTCTCAGAGTCCTACACACTCGGGCACCGACATTTCATTCCAACATGATCATCTCCTCTTCCTGAGTACGTCCCTGTTCTTCCGCCGGGGGGCCCTGGTCACAGCTCTACATGCCTGCTCCTGGCTGCCCTTTGGCTGAGATCACTGCCCTCAGGGGGCACTCCTTCAAGGCCTGGTTCAGATCCCACGTCTTCTGGAACTGCAGGCACACTGCGCTCCGTTCTCTACATTCCTGATGCTCTCAGTGTGGATCATCTGACCCACAATCACGATCATCTTGTGGCCTCACTGAATCATACTGACATGGACTTCCACCTCCATGGTCCCTCCCTCTGGCCCTTGACCCCTCAGCCTGTTGAGCCAGGGGATGCTCAGTAAACCTGGTGGGATCTTAAATGAATTCCAAGCGAGGGTCATCTTTTCCTCATCAGGACCTTTAGTTGAGGATCTGATATGTGGACATTTCCTTGTCTTCTCAGGGATCGTAACACAATGAGCTCAGGCAGCTGAACACCAGAAAGCATTTCATTTTAAGATGAGAGAAGGATTTGAGGATGCACTTGATTGTGGAGCCCACACTTGCTCATTCTCCCTCCCTATACTGCTCAGAGAGGAGATATGGGGAAGTTGCCACATGAACGCAACTGCTAACTGGCTCGGGGTCAAGTGTCACTCATGAAGCCTACCCCAGCCTAATGCAATCTTTCTGATATTGGCCAACACAGCCTAAAGCTTTGGGTTGGATTCAAGTTTCTATTTTATCTGATGAATGGCATCATTACATTTTTCGATAATGGAGAAATGACTTTTGTGTGTCCTACATCCCACCAAGGGTACACACCAACAAGCATGATTTGCATAAACACGTTAGCACACAGAAAGGCAGGGTCGGCTTTTTCACTCCCACTATTCGTGAGATACTTGTTTATAATATAGTAAGTGGTAAGTTTTAATGAGCCGTACCAACAGCAGAGTTAGAGATCACACCACGGCCGTAAAAGTACTATAGTCGTGAGAAAGACTGGTGATAAGATTGCAACAGAAGAAAACTAATAGTCTTTGCAAAAGTGAGTGGCTTTCATGTCCACAAGGTGTATCGGAAATGGAGCTGGGATAAGAAGGCCTTCATTCATTCAACATGAGCTGACAATCAGACCTTGTTGGGGACATAGGTGTTCAGGATGCAGAGATCTAGAAAAGATACTATACAGACTCCGCTCACAAGAGGTTCACCATCTTTGGGGAGCAACTATCCAGTACAAGAGGTAACAACTGGATAGTATGAGAATACTATCACGATGACTTGTGTGTCCAAGGTGGCCTACGTAGAATTTAGGAGAAAGCAAACATTTTTGTTCTGTGTGCATGCCCTGTGCAGCACCCACAAACACCCTTCTTCCTACTCCCGTAAGCTCCCCCACATGGGAGAAGCGGCTCTCTAACTCCTCTGGGCTGACTGCCTTTACCTTAGAGCAGCCAGGGATTGCCAGGAAAAATGTCAGGAATTGAGAAGCCCAATCACATCCTGTTAAAACGAAAACTGCCAACTCACAGTTCACACCCCCCACCCCTCACCCCCACCTGTAAGACCATGTGTATCCAGCTCTTTCATTGCCCTGAGTGGGAGGATCACAAATTCTCCCAGCAAATATAATAAAGCCATTGCTTAGCAAGCTCATAATAAACGGGGGTGTTTACAACCGTTCAACATAACGACAACACTGCGACGCCTTCTGGGACAGCAAAAGTAAGTGTGCAAAGCAGCAGCCTGGGGACATGCATTGCTGGTCGTACTGTCAGGCGTGGGACATAAACGCCAGCCCCTCAGCTCCATCGAAGAAATAGCCACCCAGAAATGGGACCTCCCAAGCCACATCTTTCTTTTCTTTGTCTCCCCCCTACCCCCCTCCAAAAAAAAAGCATTACTTAACCTTGTCATTCCGAGTCAAGGAAGTACTTTCCCTGCGACATCTTATTCCCGTAAAGCCAACCCTGTGCTTCATAGACCTGAGCCCCGTCCTTCCTGCCCCCAGCCTTCCTCCGGTTGTAAAGCCCAGGCCAGGCCATTGCCGGGGCCATGGCTGCCCCACAACTGCGAGCCTGGTCTCTGGGGTGGGACCCACTCCCCTGCTGAAGCCCCCCAGGGGACAGGAAGAGCTCACCTCCCTTCTTCCACCTGAGAAAGTGGGGGCCCAGGTAGGCCTGTCACTTGCCCAAGGCTATCCGGCATCCGTCAGGTTATTCTCCGTATCTATGAGTGTTTCAGTTTTGTTTGCTCGTTTATTATGTTCTTTAGATTCTACATAGAAGTGAGGTCATATGGTACCTGTCTTTCTCTGTTTGACTTATTTCGCTTAGCATAATACCTTCCAGGTTTATCTATGTTGTCACAAATGCTAAGATTTTGTTCTTTTTTATGGCCCAGTAATATTCCACTGTATGGGTGCACCACCTCTTCTGTATCGAAACATCTATTGAGGGGCTTAAGTTGCTTCCATATCTTGGCTACTGTAAATAATGCTGCCGTGAGCCTAGGGGTGCACAGATCTTTCCGAATTAGTGTTTTGGATTTCTTCAGATAAGCACCCAGAAGTGGAATGCTGGGTCATAAGGTAGTTCTATTTTTAATTTTGGGGGGGACCTTGATACTGTTTTCATAGTGGCTGCACCGGTTTGCAATCCCACCAACAGTGCATGAGGGACCTGTCCTTTCCAAATGCTCTCTCTTCCTTGGCGATCTCATCCAGTCAATGGTTTTAAACATAATCGATACACTTACACTGCCCTCATTTATAATTGCACGTGTATATACCAATGGCCTCTTCACGATCTCTCTTGCAGCATTAAATGGGCGTAGGAACGTATCCAAGACTGAACTTCTAGTCTTAATACCCAGACCTCCTCCTCCCACAGCCTTCTCCATCTCGTTAACGTCATTCTTCTGGCTGCTCAGGGTAGAATCTTTCAGTACCCCCTCTTCCTCTCTCCTCATACTCTACTTTGAGCCTTCTGCAAATGCTGTTCTCTTTTCCTTCAACATAGGCACACACTATCACCACATCTCGTCACTTCCAGGCTACCTCCAAGGTTGACACGTCACAGCCTCCTAACTGGGGCTCCTGGCTGCCTCCTGTTTATTTGCAACACAGCTTTCCGAGTGATTCTGTTCCGTGCAAGTGCGATCATGCCTCCCGCCTCCCTCCCATGAGCATGAGAGCAAAAACCAAAGTGTTCACAATGGCCCAGAAGTCCCTCCAGGGTCTGGGCCTTCATGCCTGTTCACGCCCACCTCCAGCTGCTTGTCGGCTGCCCACACATGGATACCACGCGGCCTCTGCCCCATCTCGCACGTGCTGGGTGAGATCTCCCCCCTGCCCGATGCTCTCTCTGAAGTATCCACATGACTGGCTTCCTTCAGGTCTGTATTCAAACGTCACCTTCCTGGTGAAGAGGCTTCGATTACTATTTACATGTCCCCCTCTCCCAATCTCAAGCTCCCTAACGCCCTTACCTGGGTTAAGTGTTTTTCCACAGCCTTATTGCCAACTGAATCTCTATTATGTCTTCTGTTCTTCTGGTTCTTGTTCTCCGCCTTCTCCTTATTCTTATTCTTTTCCTTTTTCTCCTCTTTCTTCTCCTCCCCTGTCTTTTCTTCTCCTCCTCCTTCTTCGTTTTTAAGTTATTATTATTAATTTTTTTTAAAGATTTATTTTTATTGTTGACAGAGAGAGAGATACGGAGACAGAGAGAAGGGGGAGGGCCCAGAGCAGTCTCCATAGTTGCACATCATTGGTTTTTCCACATAGTTTTATTCCCCAGGTGGGCTTGGGGCTGCACAGGGCAGGAACTGGGCCGGGGTCTTGCCCCAGTGAGAACTGAACTGGGGGCACTCCCCAGTTCAACATATGGGTCCACATGGGCCAGGGCCGGGATTCGATCCTCGGTCCCCAGGGCTGCAAAGTGAGTGCTTAACCCACTGAGCCATGCTGGCTTCCTCTATTATTATTTTTTAATGGTCTGTCTTTCTCTACTGAAATGTAAGCTCTATAATGGCAGGGACTTTTGTGTGTCTTGTTCACTTGCGAATCCTCATTTTAATGTTGGACATCGAGTGGACACATAAAGAATGTACATCAAATGACTGACTGACTGAGTGGATTTCTCCCTTCAAAATGATTTTCAGATCCCCCCTGTATTCCCCATGCTTACTACCAGACTTCGTTTTGGATTCACCTCCCAGGTGTCTGTTACTATAACATTCTGCTCACTAATGTGCGAATAGTAACAGAACCAAGGCTACGAGGCAGGTTTCCCGGTTCTCAGCCCAGCTTCCTCTGCTCTATGACCCACCATCCAGCCTTCTGTGTTTTGAATGTTCTGCTAGACGTGGCCAGCCAGGATGGCAGGCTTTGCTGGAGACTCGGGCAGAGCCTGGGTCTCCGTCATGCCTCAGAGTCCCGTTCAAACAGTCCTGGGAAGAAACACTGCTGCCCGTTCTTGGAGGTTTTAAGGATATTCTTGTTAGACTCTGTGTTGAGACACGTAGTACAAAAAGTGAGTACAGTGTTGGGAATGGAGGAGCCTGGGACAAACTGACTAATATTCCTGCAGAACCTCTTGAATTTGGGGAAAGCCCTTTTTCCTGGAGACCAATAAAGCTGAACTGAGTGTAAGAGACGTCTCTGTGGCTTCCATACCTCTGCTCCCTTCTGTTCCATGAGCCGAGGGCTTTCTCTCTGAAACCAGGAGAAACAATGGCATAGCAGGTGGCCTAGGGTGCTGCAAATGCACATACCGTGAGGACCAAGTAGAAAATGTAACTGGGAAGGAGTGGGAATACCGAAACCTGCAGAGGCCGTGGTCTCAGGAAAGGCATTGATCATGGAGGGCCTCTATTCTGCATAGCCAATGGCAATGCGTGTGTTTGGGAGGGGGGCATTCTGGGTCCAGAGGTTTTCTGAAAAGCTGGAAATCTGAATTTTGAAGTAAAATCTCCTAAATTGCAAATAGTGGCAATATACTCAAACTTCTAAAAATGTTATGTTGGGGAAGCCGGGATGGCTCAGTGGGTTAGGCCCTCACTTTGCAGCCCTGGGGACCAAGGATTGAATCCCGGCCCCGGCCCATGTGGACCCATATGCTGAACTGGGGAGTGCCCCCAGTTCAGCTCTCACTGGGGTGAGACCCCGGCCCAGTTCCTGTCCTGTGCAGCCCCGCGCCCACCTGTGGAATGAAACTATGTGGAAAAACCAATGATGTGCAACTATGGAGACTGTTCTGGGCCCTCCCCCTTCTCTCTGTCTCTGTTTCTCTTTCTCTGTGTCAAAAACAATAAATAAATCTTAAAAAAAAAAAAAAATGCCATGTGGTCCAAAAGCCACACCTCGGAGCTGAAGGTCGTGTGAGCCGCTTACCACCTTGTGCTGGAGGAAAAACAGCACGAGGAGTAGAATCCTAACTGAACTCGACTCGGGGCTGTACCTACTGGGTCACAGATGAAGATGCTTCTAGTGACTGAACCTAAGATTCGTCTTCTCCATCCCTAAAATCAGGACGGTTTCCAGAGTTGACATAAAGGGTCAATGAGATAAGGTAGCTGGTACTCAATAGTAATTTTTCTTCTTTCTCTGCTCTCTTCCCTTTCTGTTCTTACTCATTGCGGAATGAACGGGAAAGAAACAGCTGCTCCACATTCTTATTTGAAGCAAATAAAGCAGCTCTTAGTATCATTTTTCCAGGAAAATTGAGCAGGATGAGCCCAATGCATGGGACCCATTGCTTATCAGGACCTTCTTCACGCCTGAGCACCCTTTTTGTTGTTGTTGGTCGTGTTCTGTTTTGTTGTTGTTTTGTACTTTTCAAAGAGGCCAGAGGTTGTAATGAAGAAACATTTTGCTTCAAAATTACATTCTGACAATGCAATCTCCAGCGAGCTGAGTAAGAAGCCTAGGGAAGACACAGGGCCAGGAGAGGAAGCCCTCCAGCCATCTTGGGGTTTCAAAGAGACTTTGCAAACCCCGGGCAGGCGGGGCGCAGAACCACAGGCGAAAAGCAAAGACTGTTAAAGGCTTGTAGTTCTAAGGTTAGCAAGGCTGTGGCTCAGAATGAGCTGTGACTTGCAAAACCAAGGCCCCGGGAGAGTAGAGAGAGCTTTTGATGGGCATCATCTGGGCAGATGATGTAACGGAGCAGATGACAGCTACCAAGCACAAGGACTCAGCTCCTACTTACCTTCCATAGCCTCTATCTGCAGAAATGATCTGCAAACTGGAAAGGGAATAAAGGTGGCTGAGAGGAGATTGCAGCCCTACTTCTGAAGCTCCTTAGAAAGTCCTGGCCCTGACAAATAACATCCCTGGGGACGAAAGGAACTTGTAGCTGTAATCACAGAACCATTGTCAGTAATCTTTCTGGGATCTCGGGAGTGATGACAAAGGATTAACACTGAGCAACTGTCCGAGTCTCAAACGAGGGACTGTACGTTCCGGAAAGTTTGCACTGGTGCATTTTAGCTTTGATGCCCAGCAAACTCTAACCTGGGTGATCAATATAGAGTTAGATCGTAATCACTTCCAAAAGGAAGTGGTGATCTCAAGAAGCCAGCACAAGTTCACTCAGAACAAACCATGTTGTACTAACACCATTTCGCATTGTTGCTTTTTTTCATTTTTGAAAGGTTACCAAGGCTTACCAGATTGTACTACAAGTTGGTAAATCTTTCAGCGGGGCTTTTGACAAAGTTTCTCCTAGTGAGATGAATAGACATGAACCGGATGATCTCCCTCTGGCTGAAGACACAGCTAGGCAAACCATTGTATCCAGAAGGCACTGAACAACTGAGCCAAGACCCCAAAGAGAGATACATCCAACAGGAGGCAACTCGGGTCGGCTCCCGTCTGGAGACGCATTTTCCATATAGACCTTATGATTGAACTCTTGTTAACAGCTGTAGGTGTAGCCATCCGTCCACTTTTAAAGGTTGGAAAATTGAGGCCCGCAGTGTTGGTGTGACAAAGCCCAGCTTCCTGGCTCTGTCCATGGCGAGCTACCCTTCTTCTGGTGAGTCCCTGGTGAGCTCTTCTATAGGCTATCACAGGAAGGTCCTCTGTCCTTTACACTGTGTGTGTTTCGGATCTCTGCAGCTAGACTTTTCAAACCCTTCAGGGCAAGATGATATGTTCTTTTTCGTTTACAGCCCTTCCTCTTGCAGCCAACGTTCTTTCTAAAACTCAGATCTCATCCTGCATACCCCCTTTAGAATGCAGATCTCCCCACGGCCCCACTCACTGTCAGAGAGAGTCAGGTTCTCACTTCCATGTTGTCCCACCATCTTAAAGTAAAGGTGGAAAAGGGGACCTTTTCTCAGAAAAATGAAGAAAAGGTATTCAATAGAACTTATCATTGACTAGTGATTTAAAAAACAAAACAGGAAAACAAACAAACAAACAAGCAAACAGTGAATGGGGTCTAGAAATTGTGGGTGAGGTTCCTAATTTCACCCCAATAGTTATTTTTCCCTGATTCCATTGTATAAGACACTTCAGTCTTTTCTTTGGAATTTTCATGTTGATTTGCATAACTTGATTTACTTTCTCTTAGGAGCTATTTAATCTCTATTCTAATGTGGTGTGGTTCAGCTCCTGTTTTAGCCTTTTTCTTGATTAGTCTAGCTAGACATCTATCTCTAATTCAAAAACATTTTAATTTTATTGATTTTTGGGATATTGTTTGTTTTCTAATTCATTGCTGTCCACTTTATTTTTGTTATTTACTTCCTGTTCTTCTTTTCAGGGTCTTTCTGTTTTGTTTTTTCCCCCCTTTGTTTCTAGAATTGACTGTAAACTCATTCACTTTTTATATTTTTTTCTATAAATTAACTTTAGATTCTAATTTTACCCTTTATTTCTACTCTAACTGCATCACATTTTAATGGGATCCTTTCATCTTTACTTAGTTTACAATATTTTGGACTTTCCATTATGATTTTCTCTTGAACCCAAAAGTTATTTAGGAGGACATTTTTTTAAGCTTTCAAACATGCTATTTTTTATAATTATTATTTTTAAAACTCTCCCTTTGGCTTGTAGGTGTCTAACTTAATTGCATAGTGATCAGAAAATAGGTATATTATAAATTATTTGAAAATTGTTAAAATCTTTGTGATATGGTCAAGTTTGCAAAGTTTTTGTGTTAACATGAAAATAAATTATAATCCTTACGGTGTGCAGGATTCTATAAAAATCAATTGGATTAATTTATAGATACTTTCTTTATTCTATTGTCTTGCAGGTTTGTTTGTTTTTCTATTTGATTCATCATTTTCTGTTAGGAGGATGTAAAAATCTCCTACATGTATAAAATGATCAATTTCCCCCTTTTATATAATTGGAAGCCATGTTGTTTAATGTATGCAAGGTGACGATTGCTTCATCATCCTAGAGGATGATTCATTTTATTATTATAGAGTGTCTCTCTTTTTCCTTATGTGTTCTTTTTGCCATTTATTCCATGTTGTCTAAAGTTAATATGGTTGCTCAATATTCTATTGGAATTTAAGTGGTCTACCTTTTTTCCCTCCACCCTTTATTTTCAATCTGATGGATTGATACTGTTTTAGGTATAGCTTGCTTGTCAATTGTATTGGCTGACTCTCTCTCTCTTTCTCATTCATTTTGATAAATCTCTGCTTTCAAGTGTTATTTTAAATCCATTTGCAAGTATTGTGAGTTATCATCATCTTATTTTGTTCATTTTTAGTGAATATAATTCCTGTTCAATCATCTTAAACTTACTATTTAAGTCTGTCCGACTGCTTCATAAGATTATTTTCAGTTGGAGTAAATTTTTGATTTTGTTGATTTTTTTTTCTTGGCATTGATTGTCTACATATAGACTAGAAAGTCCGCAGACACGTTTTGCATGAGAGGCTCTTTGTTTGCTTTGTTTGTTCTGTCTTGTACTTAGTTAAGAAGTCTCATGGCTGTTTCCACCCAGTACCCTGAACCCTACACCTACCCAACACCCTGAAACCTGCACCCACCCAGCATCCTGAACCCTACACCCATCCAACACCCTGAACCTTACACCCACCCAGTGCCCTGACCCCTGCAACTCAGTCCACAGCCTGTGAGCTTCCTAGGGCTTTTGCTTCATTGTGATGATGAGAATATTACAGTCAGACACAGAACTTAGGTTGATTCCTTGTTAGGCAACTGGATCTTAGATGCTCCTGCCTGAACTCCCATCGTTTCTGAGAGTCTGGGCTGCCTTCAGCTGCCTGCTGCTGTCATCTTTTGAATAGACACTTAGTTTCTGTTACCCTAAAGAAGCCAGGCTTTTTTTCTACTACTGAGCAAAGCTCATGGCTTCATCGCTCCTGACTGCTCTGCAGCGATCCATAAAGATATTTTTTTCTTGTTTTTGAGTCTGGATACCTCTTGTTAGGCTAGTTTTTCTCTTTTTGAATGTTGTCTTTTATTGCTTTGTACTTAGAGCACAGGACATATGGAGAAATGGGAAATTAAAGGGAGCCAACTTGACTATACTTTCTTACACTTTCCCGCCTAAAAGTTCAAGTGCAAATGCATTAGGCTGGCGTTCAAGGTCATTGGCATTTCAGATCCACTCCCACTTCACGGCCAGCCCTTCTGCACTCCATTCCCATGAAGTGACCTGCTGTCCCCTGAACGTGTCACGTGCTTTCATTCTTCTGTTCCTTCTGTCATTTGGGCCCCCTGCCACACCTTCAATCTTCTAGAGCTTGATCGCAAACCATTTCAACTGGGAAGATATCTATAGATGCTACAGCCTAAGCTATTTGTTTTTTCTCTGTGCATTGCACTCAGTGCGTGGGTACTGAGTGAATGAATGAACAAATGAATGAATCATATGGCATGCAAGACAGTAAACACATAGTACCTGTGATGTATTGCCGTATCATTACCTCCATGGTCAGTTGTCTATCCTAGCGCCTGCTCTGAGCAACTCTAGTGCAGTTTATTTTTCCGGTGCATTTAGAAATAAAGGGAAAGCTATGGACACCGTTTCCCACAGTTTGTCTTATATCATGGCCAGTAAGCTACTTCTGCGTAAAGCCTGTTAAGAGAGCCCAGTATAAAAGTTAGGCTTTTACAACTATTAATATCAGTGTTTTTAAAAGAAGAGAAGAGAGGGTAGCGTGAGCTCAGTATTATTATTATTTTTTCTTTTTAGGAAGGTTTAAAATACAATGGGAAAAAGCTTAAGTACTTCAAGCTCTAGTATGTTTAAATACTTTAACATCCATAAAAACCTTTTTAATTGTGCCTTTTTAATTTATTACGATTCTATCTCAAAAGGGTTGCATTTTTCTGGTCATTTTTTTTTCATTTATTTTATTGTTTTTGACAGAGAGAGAGAGAGAAAGAGAGATACAGAGACAGAGAGAGAACTGAACTGGGGGAACTCCCCAGTCCAGCACATGGGTCCGCACAGGCCGGGGCCAGGATTCGATCCTCGGTCCTCAGCACTGCAAAGTGAGTGCTCAACCCACTGAGCCATCCCGGCCCCCTCTCTGGTCATTTTTTGACAGGGAAAAGATCATTTATCAAAGAAAATGGCACCGAATGGCATGGTTTCTGAACAAAAATATTTACCTAATTGTCCAATTTGGGGGGGAATCCTTCAGGATCCGATTTCTTCCTCAGGAGCAGAATGGGGCTCCATGACATGGAAGAGACAGAGAGGGTTTCAGTTTGCTGAGGGTTCCTGGCCTTCTCTTTTCCCCCAGCTCAGTTCCAAGGCTAGGGCACAACCAGGATCTCAACTGAGTAGCATTCTTGTTCTCAAAACATCTAAAATTCACCTTTAATTTGCATCTCTTCTGGGGAGAGAAACTAGATCCATTCCAACAAGTAATTAAACAAATAAACAAACAAAAATCCCTCAAACCGCAGGCTCCCAGTGCCTGTCTACGCCTCCTTCCTCCCTGCACCCCAGTCCCCCAAATCCTCACCAGTGTGAACCCCTCTGCAAACCCACACTCTTGACAGGCTCAGCTATCATCACAGCAGAGCTTTGTCCGACACGGGACTGTGTCGTAGCAAAAGCTGTGGATGAGAAAACACGGGGAAGAGAACCAGAAAGCGAACTGAAGTTAGCTTTCTGTTTAACCTCAGGACTGGGCTAATTCCCTTAGTTGTCACAGATTTCCGAAAAACTGAAGTGTAACATGCGACATCTCTTCTCCCTCATGATTCAGAATAAAAAAAAAGTCTAACATTGGTCTCCAGATCTCTCGTTTTCCTCCATATGCACAATTTGATCTCAAGGCTTTATTCACTTAACTTCATTTAACAGAACGTCATGAACTGCATACCTTGCTCTTTGCTGTAGTTCTACACATATAGATTTTGAATCCATGCTAGGCCCTTGGGAAGGATTGAGAGTTGAAACAACTTAGAATTTTGAGTCAACGTCAGTGTGTACAGGAAGGATCCAAAGTTGATAAATTGTCTCTTCTCCTTGTATGAGAAGCCACCTCAGGGTACTTGAGAACATGGGGTACGTCCCAGAGAAGGGAATAAGCAAGAGGGACGTGGGGATATTTTATTTACAGAAGACATCTCTGAAGTTATCTTTTGGCTTATTATCTTCATCTTTTATGCTAAGCATCTGGGAAATTTTTAAGAGGGGGATAAAAGATAGACAGGAAGAGAAAGAAGTATTGCCTAAAGTAAGGTGACCAGATTTTAACATTGGTAAAGTGGGACACCATTGACCAGTGGGGAGAGGGTTCTTGATTAAAAATTTGGTCTATCTCCCACCGTTCCCTAGCTTGTCGTGCATTCTTTCCAAAAATCAGGACTTTTTTAAAACGCTGCGGGATGAGGGACAAATTGTTAAAAATCAGGACTGTCCCGCCAAAAGCGGGACGTCTGGTCACCTTAGCCTAAAGAGGATGGATCCAAATGCTGGGCTAGCTCAGCAGATTGAATGCTTGCTTTGCAACCTTGAGATCCAGGAATCGAATCCCCGCCCCGGTCCCTGCAAACCCATATGCTGAACTGTGGTGCAACTGGTAAACCGCTGGATGACGAAGGTTCTCGGCTCCCATGCAGGAGGCCCCCGGTTCAGTTCCCTCCCCATGCGGCCCCACATCCACCTGCGTGGAATGAAACCATGTCACAACTAATGATGTGCAGCTATGGAGATGGCTCCATACTGAACGAGTGAGTAGAGTTCCTGGGACTAAGTTGTGAAGAGAATTGATCTATGAGGGAGGAGCTTAAAGGTGGTTGTCTTGTCGTGTGTCATGGCACCATAGGGTACATACTTTTCAATAGATGTCACACGACACCACATTTATAAACCGAATCGTCTTGAGTGATTGCGAACGCTCCGTGCAGTGAATACTAATGGCCTATGGAAACGAGACGCATACTGAGAAAGGGGATTCTTTATGCTGGAGAACTGGTCCTAAGTCCAAGTGGTCATTAAATGGGTGGTTGTTACCTAAGTGAGGAGTGGCTATCCTATGTTCCAGCAGTGACAAAGGAAGGCTGGTCTCACAGAGCTTAACTCAGGTTTCCCAACTAGTTGTCTCCCAACAGAAAAGTTGAGTCTGAGTGGGTATCCAGGAATTTGATGTTAAGAGTTCTAGAATCCCTGTTCCCCCTTCCTGTGCTGTAATATGTACCTATTGTAAGTCATTGACTATGTCAAGGAGAAGAAAGTGCTCCCACCCCCAAATAAAGCTGTTTCTTCCCCGGTGTTCTCTTCCCACTCGGTAAGTACAGTAACTCCTCATTTAACATGGTCCGTGGGTTCTTAGAAAGTGCAACTTTAAGCAAGCTCCCTGAGTCGTCTCTCTCCCTCCAGTGTCCCCACTTTCTTCCTCCATGTCCCACTGCCTTATTGGTGCCACTCCCCTGCTCAACTACCCAAGCTCATCCTCTCATCTGTGACCTAGGGCCTCAGGCTGGGCTGTTTACCCACTTGTCCAGTTCCCACTCCCCGCCCCCCAAAAGGTGCACTGCCTCCAGGCCCAGCCCACCGAGGACCCCCAACTTCTGGTAAGACAATCAGAATAGTCACGGCCGATCATTGTTTCAGAACCTCCACGTCGCTCCCCGGTCTCTGAGCAGGATCCCACTCTGACGGGACCTCTCTCGTGTTGCCAGGGGTGCCCTCCAGCTGAAGATTGATGTCCCTGCTCAAGGAGGGTCCATGACTCAGGAAGGGCCTGGGCAGAGCGGAAAAGGTAACAGAGTGGCAGCTCAAGGGGCCGCATTCACCCTCCTCGGCCTCGGCCTCCCATCCCCTCTTGTTTTGTGCGAACACTGTGCGCTCAGTCTAGCCTCCACGGACCGTTTATTTTTAGCTGTTTCCTTTGCAATCTGCAAAGACAAGGAGCCTCTTTCTGGTGGGCTGGTTCAGGGGTCCAGAGCGTCTGGCCACTGCGACCCCTCCACTGGCCTCCGACGTCACGATCCGGCTGCCCAACGGGGAAGATGGATCCTTATTTTTCCATCACGGGAAGCTCCTTGCCGGACATCGGGTTACTTACTTTGATGTGTTGTCTTTGGAAGAAGCGGCCGCCTCCGGGGGCAGCCGCTCCCCAAGCTGGGTCATTAACATGGCAGCTACGGCAACAAAGCTCCTCACAGCTCCTGCCTGTAAACCGTGGATAAAGTTCAGGCACCTGTGCTGTGTGCGGCCTCCCAGCATCTATAAAAGCCCAGCATGATGATATGATCAGTGTCAAGCCTCACTTTCCCCCCCTTTGTGCTCCGGGGTGCGTTTCCTTCCCTGTCCCCTGTGTCCCGCAGCTGCTCTGGCGTTAATAGCAACCCAAGGCCCACATGATTGGAGGGCTCCCCGGGCTTTGTTTTAAACATGGTTTTTGCTTGTGTTCATACTGCCTGGCTCTCTGACACCCGTGAATGGGGCTACGTGGGGCTGTCAATCAGCCACAATAATAATGCCATCTGGGTTTGAATAATCCTAATGAGAAGAAGAAGAAGAGGGAGACTGTGTATGAACATAGCACCTTTGTCCCTGAAGCGCAGAGGGCGCTCCGGATAAACACTCATTCGTGTTCCGAGCACGGCTTGGCAGGAGGTACTATGATCCCGTGGCGGGGGAGGACTGAGACACAGAGAGGCCCACAGCCGGCCCCAAGGTCACATAGGAAGTCAGAGATGGCACCGAACCTGGCTGTTGCGAGTCCCCTGAAGCATTGGCCCAGCAGGATCCCAAGACAGCTCTTCCATGTGGTGACAAAGTGACATTGCAAAGCCCAAGACCTCCTGGGAAGCCGGGTAGAGATCAGCACCACCTGGGAGGTAGATCATTGCTGAGGACACCACGGATCGCCCTGCTTGGTCTAAACTCGCGTTCTGCACTTTGCAGACCACACAGGGGCCCTGGCTGTTCCTTCTTCATCCCCTTAACACACAAGAGGTTCAGACCTGACTCGTCACCTCAAAGCCGTAGACGCTTCCCGAACTCCTCGGCGCCTCATTCCCACCTCCGTAAATCCGGGGAAGCGTGTCGTCTCATTGGGTCATTCAGCCCACCCACTGCGATCACTTCTGAATTGTTGTCTTCAGCTTCAACCTTGCCCTGATCCCTGTTGCTGGGTTGTTAGGAGGAGTAAATACATTAACATAGTAAACGCTGAGAAGAGTGTGTGGCACATAGTGGCACTTCTGTCAACGTTAGCTATAGCCATAGTAGTAGTAGGGTTGCTGCCATTGTCACCCTCTTCTCTGTCGTCGTTATCACCATCTGGTTTGCTGGCCCCTGACTCTGGGACAGATAGGAGACTGGAGGGCAGAGTTCAGCCACACTGAGGACCGACAGACCTGCCAGGACACAGTTCTGCCCCCCAGGCCTCTTCTAGGAACTGCTCCCTCCAACCAGCTCTTGTGCTCACTTGCTGCACATGCTCATTGTGTCTCTTCCACGAGGCTCTCAGCTAACCCGTGGTAACACATTTCACTCCGCGTTCTTGCCCACCACCCCCCACCCCCCACTAGACAAGCAGCCGCCACTCAGTGACCTCTCCATGGTTTCTAGAACTCCTTTCATTGGTGTTCCGAGGATGTCTCAGGAAGGGCTCCTGCCCCTGGAGAATGCACTTCCGTGGGGGATGTGAAAAGCCATGTGGGGACAATTAACTAGCCTCAGTAGACCTCAGAATCAGGGCTCGGTACGACAGACTGCAGCCAAAATGATTTTGAACGCCCATCCGAATGTCACTTCTATGCTGGTGCTTTGGAACTACTGAAAGTTTGGAAGAAGGGAGTAATGTGACCAAAGTGTTATCCTGGAAAGATGTAGCTTGCCATACTGTACACAGGAGTCCCCAACTCTGGGGCCTCACAGCAGGTGGTGAGCGGCAGGTGAGTGAGCGAAGCTTCATCTGTACTGACAGCCGCTCCCATCGCTCACGTGACCACCTGAGCTCCGCCTCCTGTCAGATCAGCGGGGGCGTTAGATGCTCACAGGAGCGTGACCCCTGCTGTGAACTGTGCATGTGAGGATCTAGGTTGTGGCTCCTCATGAGGATCTGATGCCTGATGATCTGAGGTGGGGCTGAGGCGGCGATGCTAGTGCTGGGGAGCGGCTGCAGATACAGATGCACAGGAGCAGAGAGGTTTACCTGCACAGAGACCGTCATAAATCCATTGCTTGCAGACTCATATCCAAACCCTATCAGTGAGTGACAAGTGACAATGCAGCTGCATCTGGCGCTTGAATCATCCCAATACCATCCCCCCGGCCCCGTCTGTGGAAAAATGGTCTCCCATGAAACCAGTGCCTGGTGCCGAAAAGGTTAGGGGCCGCTGCTGTAGAGGCTAGGGAGGGGCAGGAACAGTCTGAAGATGGGGCAATCCATTTGGAAGGATTCGGAATGTGCTACAGAGCAGAGATAAATGCTGTACCAAATACTTGACCAACGGACTGGTTTTGAAGTCCTCACAACCTTCCACCGAGTCAACCCACTCCGGGCCCCCTCCCTCCAACAGAGAGCCCCTGACTGCTTGAGCGGACACCTCTGGTCGTGTGTTCATTTGTGGTAGCGTCTGCCCCTTGTTTTGCCCCTGACCCAGTTCAGAGGAACTGTCACGGGGTTTGAAGCTGAGGCACTCTCTCGTTTCCAAGGCAAACACGCTTTGGCGATAAACAAACAGATGTACAAGTCCCTCCTGGACCTTCAAGTAGCAGGACGTTGCTGTCCCCTCTCCAGAGTGCTCGGCCGTGGCCCCCTCCCCTCTGCCTCTCGCCACCTGTCAGAATTCTGACCCGGCCTTTGACGACGCTCTGGCTCAGCTCTTGTCTTATTGCCTCCGAGCTTCTGGAAGCCAAAGCCCACGCCTGCTCCCATGCCTGAGTCCCTTTCCACTCTAGTACCTGACACAGTGTAGGCGCCTGAGAAATTTTATTTAAAAAAAAAAAATAAGGACGTGTTTTGTTAAAAGTAACGTTCTTCATGTATTCAAATATGTAATGCCGCATCACTCACAGATATCCTTGTGAAAGCATTTGGCTCACAGGACTTCTCTTCCAGATAGAATGTATTATCTCCACGTAAGAAAGCAGTATTTATAAGGTCTGCCTTCAAGAAGAAGAAATTGCCTCATTAGCAGAGTAATCTGCAAAAAAATAGAGTTCCTCCTTCTCCCTTCCCTCCCCTTTCTTCCGTCCCTTCCCCTCTCCTCCCTCCCTCCCCCTCCCTCCTCCTTTCCTCCTTCCTCCTCCCTCCTCCCTCCTCCCCCTCCCTCCCTCCCTCCTCCCTCCTCCCTCCTCCCCCCTTCCTTTCTTCCAGCAAGCACATGATAACTGAACATG
>PVKE010023731.1:0-24396 GCA_004027555.1 Craseonycteris thonglongyai | reverse complement strand
AAAAAAATAAAAAAAAAAAAATAAAATGGAGGAGTTAAAATATATCACATCTACAGGGACGTTTTTTTCAGAAATGTTTTAATTCCATATTGGGTTTTCTGAATATAAAAATATCATAATCAAAATTTTACAGCTGACATTACCTGTGTATGACTGAGAATAAGGTCTTGTTGCATTATAGCAATCATTGGCGAAAAGGACGAGAGACTTCTGTGTTTATCTTGATCTGAATTTAAAAAGAAAACTGCTTGAGAAGTGAAAATGATATAATTTTATAGTTCGCATGTTAACAACAATCTATTTAAAAAGTTTTCTTCTTGAATCTCAAAAGTTTTTCCATTAAAAAATTGAGTGGTGTCCAAAATACGGTGCATACAAATCCAGTATTTTCTGTTGTATTTTCACAAACTAAAGGAACAACTTCCTAAGCGTACCATAACAGCAAGTTATAAACTTATATTTATAATTGACTCCATTAAGAATACATACACTTTTTTTTTTCTGACTTTAAAATAAATAGAAATCTGAGTGAGATATGAGAAGGCAAATGAAGTGGTGATGAATGTATAGGGAGAGTAGTGATTATCCGTTAAATAGTCAGGTTGACCCTGGGGATTCTCTTAATTGTATCAATTTATCAATTAGCAAAACAATGTCAGGCTTTCCAAAGCAGGGGGATCTTGTATCTTTTTGGTCACTTTTGTGTCTAGTTTCCCTTCAACACTTCCTTTGGTGTTCTTTGGAGCTTCATGCTTCTGATATTCTTATATGCTATGTCATCCCCCCCTTTAAAAATATATGTTTATGCCTTATTTCATTCTACATTCTACAAAATGGAAATAATTTAAAGAACTTTTGTGTAAACTGTTAGAAAACTGATTTATCTTTTATGATGGCATAATGCCTCAAAACAATAAAAATACTCTAGGCCTCCAAAGGCCTCAAGTCAGATTCACTGACATTCACTTTTATGAAGCCATAAACATGAAAGTCTCTAGCACTATGCCCAGCATAGTTCAATGCTATTAATGAAAAAACAAACAAACAAAACAAAACTAAAAATGAATATAGGGGGAAGCCGGGATGGCTCAGTGGGTTAGGTGCTCACTTTGCAGTGCCGGGGACCAGGGATCGAATCCCGGCCCCGTCCCGTGAGGACCCATATGCTGAACTGGGGAGTTCCCCCAGCTCAGTTCTTTCTCTGTCTCTGTATCTCTCTCTCTCTCTCTGTCAAAAACAATAAATAAATAAATAAATAAAAATGAATACACTTAGTAAGGTGGACCTTTTTTGTTTGTTTATACAGTCTAGAGGTGGCTATCTAAGCATAGGAGAAAAAGAATCATTTGGTTTTCACCTAAAGAGATAGTATGGGTCTAAATAATATTCATGACTAAGTCATTAGAAGAATATTGAGAAACATCTTGTTTACCAAAGATCCTTATTAAGAATGTAGATTCTGGGACTCTCTCAATACTATTGGATAAGACTCTCAGGCTAACATGGCCCAGGAATCTGCATTGTCTCATGTTTCCTAAGTATTCAACTATTTAAGACCTTCTACTGCTCAGTAACATGATGTTGATCTGTGGCACTGGTTAAACTTGGTTTGGTTAACTTGACTACTTTTAATAGTGAATACAATCAAATAAAAAAATATGGAAAATATAAAAAATTTCAAGGATTATAGTAGGACTTTACTAGCCTACAAAAAAAAAAATCCCATTTTTTTTTCAGAATCAAACTCTTATAATTACAATTTAAATTTGTTTAAAAATACCTGCTGTTTTTAGAGAATTCTATAAGGAAAATGGTAACAGTTATAAAGAACAGGTCATGGACAGTGAGTATTTAAATGTTTCTGTCCATTTCCTTGTCTCTTAAACACATTAAATACAAAAATAAGTAAATAAATGAGAATATATACATAAAAATTTGTAGGTATTTAAAACACCATTTTAGTTTTGGTCTTAGCCAAACTGAATGTGTAGACTTGGTCAGGCAGTTTACCATTCAAAATGGGGACTAAATTTGACCTCTATTTTCAAACTATGGATCCCTTGAGTGGACGTCCTCTGTAGCTGCCAGACGTGGAACGAAGAAATGTTACCCCAGAATATGGTACTTTGGAATATTGAACAGTTTAAGCTGAAGGAGTTTGAAAAAAAAGAAGAAGCAGGAAGATTTCTCTGACCCTCTCTCTCCACTCTCTCTCTTTTCTCTGAAACAGGTTATGAAGCTATCTTGTGAGAGGGCCCCGCCCTGTACCCAGAGGAAAGGACATCCTTATCTTGGAAGACAAAGTGATGCTGAGAAGAATCTTAACAAACAGGCTTTGTTTCCCTGGTTTACACCACTTACCTTAGAGATCTTGACCTGTCTGTCATATTGCTCCATGACTGTCCACTCTTCATGGTACCTAACATAAAAACACTCCAGTGTAACTCTCCCTTGTCCACTTCCTGGGTCTTCATTTCCTTAGGAAGGCTCCTTTGTCAAGTAAAACTTATATGAAATAATTTGTATGCTTTTCTCTCTTGTTGATCTGTCTTTATCAGTTTAAATTTCAGACCCAGCCAGGGACCCCAAGAAGGTTCATGGACACCCACCCTCCAACAGCCAAGTTGAAAACCAAAAACAGAGGGCCCTGGGCTTCTGTCTTGCTTTAACCAAAGCAAATTCATTTTTATGTTTACAATGTTAGGGATCTACCAAAAGTACATTCAGAATAAAAAAGCCCCAGTGTACTATGCAAACTCCAGGTGTCAGGTTCCTGTCTGGATTTAAATTTAGAGAAATACACTAGGTTTTTCTAAGACTCCGTGAAAGAATTAAGAAGTCTGCCCCAACCTGATCTCTGGGAGACTACTTTTTGTTTCTTTTGTTTCAGGTTGTGTAATTTCCATTGGAGTGAAGGGTGGAATTTCACTGTGTGTAACAAGTTAGTAGGGGAAGAGGATTTTTATAACATGTGTTACATTTACCTGGACATTTCTCTGCTGAGAAAGCTATTGAAGTTACTTGCTCAATATGCGTATATTCTTGATCAAGGCACTTACTCATTCTCTGTCTCAGGTTGCTAATTTAAAGAACAGGGTATTAATATTTTAAAATACCATTTGCATAGTGGGTTTTGTCATAATAACCTGACTATCACTTCACACCCAAGATATAGGCACAGTGATAAAAATGAAGTACCAAACTATCTTTTACAAATAAATTTAGAAAAGTCAGCAGAATTTTTATGTGACTATTAGATGTCAATCGCTAAAGGCAATCTGATCTAGATCCAGGTCCAGTTTATGAGATTCAGTGTGACCTTGATCTCCTTAACCACTGTGACTTGTGCTGCTCCTCAGCTCAGTTACCTAGTTTCATGGGCGTACTTGTAGATTTTGCATTTTCCAGACTCTACAATCACATGAGCTAAATCCTTAAACCCTCTCCTGTTCTCTCTCCAATGTCATATTGGTTCTGTTTCTCTGGAGAACACTGACCTTACAATAGCAAAACACATTGCACTGTGATAGGCACAGATCTCTGTTCTATGTACTAAATAGCTCTAGTAATACTTACTCTTTGGTGTAATTATGCACTCTTACTTGCTTGCTGGATTTAGGCAAAGATTCTTTTGGGAGATGGTTTTTCTAATACAATAGAGAACAGACCCATTTTCTTTCTAATACCATTTCCCAGTGCATTTAAAGGAGGTCCATTTAATGTCTTCTCAGGGAATGTCAATTTATATGTAGCCACCAGCGATGTCTCCTGGGCCAGCCCTTTCTAAGCCACAATGTGGGAACTACACTTCGGGACAATAGCTTCAGAAGCAAAGGATGTTCCATTGGGGACACTATTGCCTGATAGTAAGGTTTCCAGTGGTTTCATACTATAAAAGATCTTGGCAATTTAGATAATTCCTATAGAGTCATTGCATTTTCCTGGTTAGTATTAGAAATAAACCAGGGAGAAAACATCAAAGAAATATAACTTAAGACAGGAAAAAGGGGGTAAGCTATTTCCCGGCTTCGAACCTATCTGATGCTATAGAAATTGGAGGTTTAAAGGACAAAAAAATGCAAAGAAAGGCAAGAAGGGAGTGATAGTCAACAAAGGGAATGGTACCCAGTGAGGAGATAAGAATCGAGCTTTGTTTCTGAGGACACAGGAGACCACTCTTAGGGACCGTGAGTGGATGAGGACTGGAAAGTGCTCTGGGGGTCTGTATCCTGCAGGTGGGAGCAGCAAGCCAGTGCAATCCAGCTCATTTCTGTTATAATCTAGTTGTGTATAATAGATTTGCTGTAAGGATCAAACAGATGCTTTAATGTATGTAATGGTGCCAGATGAACGACAGAAAACAATGCAAGTGCAAGTTAATAGGAGATCTATGGGTGTGCAGGAGAAAAACATTGAAAGTGAAGTTGGCACATTGTGTCTCACTTCCAGCAGGATGCTCCTCTTCCCAGTTTCCCTTGATTTCAAGCACTGAGAAGTAAAACCAAGGAGAAGAACAGACGGACTAGCAAGCCTTATCAGTTCTCACCTACACAACTGCAGAAGTCTCCCCTTTCCAGTAGTTCTTGGGGCAATCCTGCAGATCTGCTTCTATCACTTTCCAGCCATGGTCAACATGGAGTTGTGCCGCCTAGCTGTTTCTTTATGAAATAACTTGATTCAGGGCACAGCCTCAGCTCTCAGCTCCTCAGGACCCACCTCAACAGCAGAGATGCACCTCCCCATGTTTTCTTCCACTCACCCACGTCACCCCTGTTCCCTGGGGGCCTACACACAGTGTTGAGTGAAGTGGAGAGATAAAGGCCTGGCAATATCTGTTTGAAGAAAAACTGCTCTGAAGGACATCTTGCTCCAGAGCGCCACACTGAGTTGACCGAAGGCTTTGCTGGGTCTGCATCTTAGCTTAGCTTCTCCTTCTATCCATTTGTGCTTTCTTTTTCTCCTTTCCCTTCACAGGTATTGATATTTCATAAACACCTTACTTCCCAAGCTCTGTCTCAAGACTTGCTTTCAGAAAACAGCCTGAAGCACCATCTTTAATCCTTTAAATAGTTGCTCATCATCTCCATAGAGCTTCTCCATGGGACTACATGGTGGCGTGCTTATTCAAAGAGTGCCTGGCACATAGTAGAAGCTCAATAGATACTTGTTGCTATTGGTGTGCAAAACCCCAGATAAATAGAAAACTATTGTCTTCCCACCTCATCTGTCCTACCAATTCCCAGAAAAGTAATTTCTGAAAGAAAAATTAAAACATCACAAAATGATAAAACAAACCTAGGTATGTTCTATCCAGGAGTATAAATTAGCATGCATATTAAAAAATATATTAAAAAAAAAATCTTGCCCAAATAGAAAGTTGTTTTAATTTCCAGCCTTAAAATCTGGAGAAAATACATTGATTCTTTTTTACTATTAGAACATTCATTAATAATCTGAGAATTTCTGATCATCTAAATCTTGACCTACATATTGTAGCATAAAACTTCCTTCACTATCTGCTGCCACCGTCTTTGCAGCAAGATCCTCAGTCTTCCTGGGCCTACTTGCTTCACTTTAGCCACATAGAACCATTATAGATCCCCAACACCTTTGGAGTGGCCATGTGTTTTGGGTATGCCCTAGAGACCCACCCATTCCTTTTTATTCTGGTTATTGTATTTTGCAGCTTTATTTTCTTGAAGATCCATACCTTCCCCATTTTCTGTTCATTTGGTTTGGGTGAAGATGCCTGTACTTTTGGCTCCAGGAGTAGACTTGTAACCTTGTTCTGATCAATCAGAGTGTCATCTCCCCTTGGTGATACTAGCAGAGGATTTTGTGATTCCTTTAGATAAGAGTCCCAATTTCAGGGCGTTTGTAGAACTACCAGGAAGGAAGGCACATTTCTTTCTCCTGAGATTATTGAAAGCTAATATGCAAATCTATAACTCCTGTTGGTCATCTTGCACCATCAAGGGAAAACTTGCCTAAGCACTGGCTCTACAGAGAGGAAAGCACAGCTGAGAGATGAGGGATAGTCTGTCATATTTGTCAAGTGCCTAGATATAGATATATCCAGAGGCTATATACCCCTGAATAGTTTACTTACATGTGACGATGCTTCACTGTAGTTTTATTTTTTCCACTTGAGTTGGGTTTAGTCTATGAGTTTTATGAGTATATGTGCTTTAAAGGTTACCTATCACACTGGCCTCCGTGACTATTTAAGAATGAGAACAGAAATTGCTTCCCCTGTGAACCTGAATCCTTTGAGAAGAGGCTGAATTGTTTCCTCTTTTGGTCTCACAGAGCACTTAGTCTATACAGCTTCATTAAAACATTCTTTACTTGCTACGGTCTTTGTGTGTTTATGTCTTTCACTTTTGGACAGTGATCCCATCTCTACCCTCACCCTTACTTCAGAAACTATATGTCCTTCATTTCATTATCGCCAGTGTTTCATAGAGTACCTAGTACAAAGTAGGTGCTTCTTACATTTGCATAAATGAATGCAAATAGAGATAGGAGTGATCTGTATTTGAAATATAGTAAGTAAAAAATACTGGATACGGATATTTTTGACTCTACGAATGGAGCTCTATTTTTTTTCTCAAACAATTTTATTTCTTAGACAGTATTAGAAATATGATTGTACAAAATATAATTTCCAACTGAAATATGTGACTTCAGGAAGAATGTCCTATGATCATATAAAGAATACAGTCTGGTGAACACATTGCTGTTCTTTTTGGAGGGCAATTTCAGATTCTTGTTTTTGCAATGATTGGGAAATAATTTTTGTTTTACACTTTTGTTGTGAAAAACAATTGATTCTTAGCAAAAATATTGAGGCCTTCTTTATCCCAAAAATATTTCAGGTAGACCAGAAGTTCCAAATCTGCCCTTTCCAGTGATGCTTGAAGTTTTCTTGCATATTGTGGGTAACTGACTGTTTCTCATTAGCTTGGTCAAAACTAAAAGCCAGTTACTTAGTCTTTTGAACATTTTAATGAGTTATTTTTCTTAGTTGCTTGGGTGGAACATTTCTCTGCAATTGAGCAAATATATTAGAGACCTGTAAAGATCTGTCAAACTGGGTGTGTTGACTTTATTCAGAACTTGGCTATACATAAGTTCTTAATAGGTGGCCCTTTAATTATCCTGCTTTTGTAGACTGAGCCTTTCTGATATCAAAGGATGAAGAGAGAGATACAGTAAAACCTTCTGTAAATACTGAGAGGAAGTTGGTAGGAGGTTCCCTGGCCATGATGTAGTTTGCAAAATCATCAAAGGGGAATAATAGGAAGTAATAATTATAGATAAGAAATTGAAAATTGTGGCATGGATATATATTTCTTTTGGTGGGAATCTTACACTACTATATCATTTGACAAAAATAGTAGGGAATAGTTGTAACTTTTATTAAAAAATGAATCAGGAATAATTATATATTTTAAGTTTATGACAAGTAGGAAGACTTACAGACTGTATCTGTCTTTTCTTTTTCCAATAGTTTTATTGAAATTTCACTATTCTTTGCAATAACCTCACATTCTATAGATTAATTAACTCATCTGTTCTATTTGCAAGGATTATACGTGTATAGTGTCATCTAATGACACTGAGTATGTATGTCTATTTGCTAGTAAGCAATGCAAATAAAATTATGGTTGTTAATATTACCAAAATACAAAATTTACTGAGTAAGAGCTGGATACAGATAGGACAAAGGATAAAAATAATCATTTGAAATCTTTTAAAATGTACAGTGACATTTCATTAAAAATATAGTTAGCTGCCTACTTTTTAAAAAACAAAGACTAGAGGAATGAAATGTGGGAGTATTCTATTAACATTTATTATAGAGTTTCCTCTACTCTTATTATCTCAAACATTTTTCATACATACACTAATAATTATAGAAAGAGGGCAGAGAAAACAGCAATTTATTATTATGACTGGATTAAGTAAGTACTCTGGCATGGAACAGAGAAAAACAAGCATCTCCACAGATGGGAATGTAGCCACATAATGTTTTCAGCAACAGATTTCTATGGAGGATTTTTGGCATGAGCAATAAACGTTCATATTGTTGGAACTGCTGTATGAGTTATATTGGGGCTATTTTAAGATAAACTGGAATTTGTTAATTATTTCTTGGATTCTACAGTTCTGGTTTATGTATTTGAGGGTAAGAAAAATATAAGTTGTTGACAATCTTCCTGTGGAACATTATTAGGCAGGTTGTTTGTGGTCCTGAAATATGAAAATTAAAAATCCTGTTTAACATTTTTTAAATCAGAATATGTAGAGTGTATTGATTATTCAAATGAATATGTTCTGATCAAGTCAATTCAAACTGGAAGAAGCAGACTAGAGCTCTCAGGAAGATAGGAGAGTTTTTGTTTTTGTTTTAATTTAAAAGATTGACTTCATTGTTTTTAACAGAGACAGAGAAGGGAGAAAGGAGAAGGCCCAGTTAGTTGCAAATTATCAGTTTTTGACATGGTTTCCTTCCACACAGGTGGCAGGAGGCAAACTGGGCTGGGATCCTCCCTCATGGAGGCACACCCCCTCAAGCCAAGGGCCAAACCAAAGGCGAGAACCGAATTGGGGGCGTCCCGCATGGGAAGCACACCCCGGTTCAGCATAGGGGTCTGCACGGGCTGGGGCTGAGATTTGATCAGTGGTCCCTGTGCTGCAAAGTGAGTGCTTAACCCACTGAGCCATCTTGGCTTCCCTGGAGAGCCTTAACCGCATCGACATTTCTTATCCTTAGATCTTCATGAGGAAAGTGTTCCAATAACACAGCCTCACAAGATGGCTACTAAGCAAACTAACCAAAATACAGGCAAAGAGCACTGTGTAAATTACAGGGCACCAAGTAGTATCCATTTTTGTTTCAAAACCAGTAGCATTACTTGTAGCAGATGCCTATGAAATTCATCTTGTTAGCCCACCTGATTTTAGTGCAGCTGAGGTGGATGCTTCTATGCCAGTTACCACCATCTCTCATCAAGTGTAGGAAATGGCATCTCTCTACTTTGCTGCCTTAGAGAACATTTTCTCAAGCCACAGAAGGCTGACCAGACACAGAAACGGGGAAGTTAACACCCTATGGGAGCAGTCCTGCCCCCCAAGGCTGATGGGAGTCAGGGCACGCATGCCTCAGGCTTCTTGTCCTGACTGAGACAAATCTGAGGTGTGGTCCACATGGTTCTGCAGAGTCTCAGCAGAAGTAACTCTAGCTGTTCACAGAGGTAACCAGCACATTAGCATGCAATTTTATTGTCTTTTCTCACTCTGTTTTCATGTTTTTCTTATTCCAACATTCCTGCTTTCTGGGACCACTTCCCATAAAACCATCTACACCCCAGCCCTTGTCTTAAGCTTTGATTTCTGGAGATAATATCTTAGCATAATTTCTTCGAAACACTTTAGCATAGTGCTAAAGAAAAACAGACATTAAACTACCGCAAAAGGAGATATTTCAGCAAGCACCCAATAGAGAAAATTCCTGGCAGTGAGTTTTACTACCATACTGGAGGGATTAAGAGACTGCTGTGATGATAGTCAATGTACTCAGGACTTCTAAAGCATCAGAGCTGTTGTTTTCAGTGTTTTTTAATCCTTTAATTTGAGAAGAAAGTCCCAAATGTGGGGAACAGGAGCTCAATTGGTTCTTTTTGAGTCATTGAACAATACTGGACAAACTATTGCAGTTATAAAGCTCTGTGAGTGGGGTGACTAAAAGAAGGAATAATGGAACAACAAAGGAATCAGAGAGGAGGAAAAAGTAAGAATAAATAAATAATCAAATCCCAAACTTTCCTTTGCCATGTTTCGTGCTTCCTCCCCATCCAGCATTTAGCTTGTGACGTCTTGCTTGTTAAGTTCCATGAGGGCTGGGAACTCAGTGGATTGTATATGCTGTGGATCATCCCCCAGCATCCTGAAAAAACCTGTAATTATAGCTGCTCAGTAAACAATATCGGAATGAATGCAAGTTAACTGAATTTTTCCCCTTCGGAGAGTGATGTGAAGGAGAGCCCCAGACCAAAAGGTAGCAGCTGGTTCAAGCCTAGGATCTGTCGTTAATCTTAGAATATGGTTTTACCTTATCAACTCAACCAACCATGCAGATCTAGGGTAACCAACACTCAAACAAAAACTTTTAACTGGTCTCAGTGTTCTAAGGGACCACGTTTAAGGTATGGCCTTTGAAGTCAGGCAGAAGTGGGTGTGAATCCAGCACATCTGAAACTTGAGACCTTACAAAAGGGTTGTTAAAATGCTGTTTAATCTTCAGAAAATTTCTGTAATATTGCAGTCAATAATTTTTATTATCCCCTCTCTTCTTCTATTAGTGCATTTTTGTAAATCTTCATTTACAAAACAAAGTACAATAGGCTGAAAGAGGGAAAATGGAGAATGGATAATCCCCAGCTATTTATATTGGTTGTTGTATATTCAAATCTCATAGACCTACAATCAGGGAAGTTGGCACATATGCTAGTGACACATTTTCCTCAAAGGCTAATATTTTTGAACTTTGTTAAAACTTGAGGCATTTTATTTTAGGTCTCCTAGATTTCTTTTGCCCCCCCCCCCCCATTTTCTTTGTCTTTGGTTTTTACCTGCATTTTGTTTCCTTTCATAGAGATCCTTTCCTCTCCTTCCGCTTTGACCCTGAGGGATTTGATCCTCCCTGGGGATTGGAAGTACCTTGGGCAACACTCTGGTGCATTTGTTCTCAGCCTGACCTTTCCTGCCAGTTCCTCAACTTTCCAGCCCCCTCCACTAGAAGGAGCCAAGTATTCATTTGTCCACCAAGCATTTTATTTTTGTAGCTCCGGAATCTTCCAGTTCAGTGCATGCATTCCAGCCCTGAAGCTGACTAAATCAGTTTTCAACAAAAACTGCCCTCTAAACTCTCCTTCCTGGGTGCAAACTGAAAGGTTGTTTGATGGGGGTGGGAGTGTCTATTCTTCAGAACACAGAAGGAGAAGCTAGTGGTTAGGGTGAAATGGAAGCCTGGCTTTATGTAGTTAGTGTGCTTAGATCTGTGAAGACCCTTAGGTATTCGAAGTATATAGTCTTTCTCTCTCTTTTTTAATTTAATCTCCAGAAACTAAAAACAAACAAACAAACAAACAAACAAACAAACAAATAAATAATTCTTCTTCTCATTCCAAATTAAACGCCGTACAGAGAAATGTTTCTGCTTAGAAGTATTACTTGTGTATGTGGCAGATTGCAAAAAATACCATACTTCACTTCTTCCTATACCTTTCCCTTGGCAACAGGAGACTTTCCAGCTTCTGCTGTGAAGAGGCAAAGTCCATTTCTCCACATTGAACGTGGGCTGGATTTGTGATTTTCTTGGCAAGTGGAATACAGCAAAGTGATTGTGTGTGAGTTAAGAGCTATCCTCAACAGACCTTACGTGCTATCACTTTCTCTCTCGGACCACTGCCAGCTACATGAGAACAAGCCTGACAGCCAGACAGAGGATGAGACCCTATATGGACCAGAGTGGAGTCATCCCAGCTTCCCAGGCAAAGACTCTAATATGTGCAAGAGCTCAGCCAAGACCAGTCAAGCCTGGCTCGGATCGGTAGAACCATCTAGATGACTGTAGGTCCATGAATCATAATAAAGGGTTGTTTTAAACCACTAAGTTTTGAGATAGTTTGTTATGCAGCAAAATCTAATCCATTTTAGATTTTATAAACCCACCAATACACGTGATGTTGAAATGATTGTTTAGATTCTAGACAGACCATGACAAGCATGGATTCTAATGAGAAGCAGAGCAGAGATGAGCATAGAGGGCAAAACTGCAATATACTCGTACAAGGATATTTTTTTCAATGTTGTCTTTACTTGATCCCACAAGCAGGAAAATCTTTGAAGATTCATGTTCTTTATTGATTCTCATAGTAAAACACTCATGGAATGTCATCAACTATTATTTCAGCTGAGGAGATCTCAAACTTTAGAATTTTCTGGGACTTTGCTCAAGGTCTAGAAGCAAGAGATCTTCAACGAGGAGCTATGATCCATACTTGGATGAAAATACAGTCCCCAAAAGGTAAACCTTACATGATATCTTATTACCTTTTACTCTCCTTTTCTGGGACTTCTGAGTGCCCTGGAGTACTGTGAAAGATGGGCACCCAGGACAAAGTAGATAAGAAGTGAACTTGTCTTGGGGCACTGCTGTCTAGTGGTAAAGGTCTATGAGAAATTTATTGGAAACATTCTATGCTATACATCACGATAAATTATATGGCTTTAATATATTATTAAAAAAAATTATTTTTTGTTTCCAAACAAGTGAAAGGTGTAAGTAAAAGATAAAAATAAATAGCTTAACTCTTGGTCATCCAACACTTAATCTTGTGTTATTGGCTCATAAATGACACTCAACAGTTTACTGAGTATAAAAACAACTTAAATTTGATGTAGTAATTTATTTCCTGGAATTTCTTTTATTAGCAAAATCCACAGAAAGGGAATGCTATGACTAAAGCTCCCTCCTATTTAAAAAGTTTGAAGGAAGCTCTTTCTTTCATTGAGTGACAACCAGATTTTATTGCATTTATCTGAAAGAGGCAATTTCTTATTACTGGCCAAACTGAAAGTACTCTGAGTAAAATCTAGTAATCTCAAGCAGAAATGGTTTCCAGATATTTGAAGACATGCATTTGTTTTTTTCCTTCAGAAAATTTTAGGGCTAATGTAAATTAATATTTCTTTTATCTAAGGTGACCAGCTTTCCTACTTTTTAACAGGACTGCAAAATAGCCCTTATTTTAAAAAGATATTTGAGATTCAAGTGAGATAAAAGCTAGATAGAAATAAAAACACTGCTGTAAATCATATGCTTTCAAAAAGGAAAATGTTCAAATTATCACTGAATTGCATACTGTTTGGCTGGTCAGTTGTGCCAAGATGAATTTGGCACTTTGCCCATCAGATTCCTTGGCTTCACTGAGCAGAGTTTTGCTTGTATGAATGTTAGAATATATATATATATATTGCTATTTATTTAAGACAAAAGTCAATATAGAAGTGCATGTTTTAATCCTAAAGAATCAGAGAGAAAACTAGTTCTGACAAATTGATAACACTAAAACTTTATGTAGAAGTCTATGCTAATGACTCTTTCCAGATAGAGGCATATGGAGCTATTGCCCCGGGGTTACTGAATATCATCAGTCTGGTGCCCAGATTGGGTACAACCAAGAGCCCCCTCCATCAGCTCTTTGCTGAATCCCATCTCATGATGGCTTGTCTCTGTCCAGTTGTGTTATGTATTATACGTATAATCTAGGGGGAGGGGGCATGTAATGTATGGTTTACATTTTGGAGGCTGTATTTACGGTATATCCAAAGGCAGATAAGAGCTCCACATGGAAGATTTCTTGCTTCTAGACCGTGAGTTAGCAACACCTGCATAGAGTTTATTTCAAATGGCCATAGGGCCCTTTCTTTAGAGAGGAGGGTTATTCTCCTTTCCCAAGTTGGTCATTTCCGATTCTGATGTCAGTCCCCAGTCATAGTTTTCTGGTCTGACATGAATAAATCTCCTTCTGAAATCAATGTTGAAGTTGTTGGTTCATAATTTGGGCATCCAAGGAGTGATTTAGGGGGTCTGTGTAATACCTGGAAATATACTCAGTGGGATGAGCCATGTAAATGCATTTTTTTCCTAAGAACTTTAATATCTTTCATTAAATTCTCACAGGGATGCACCTTCAAAGTTAGAGCACTAGCACTTAATGGTGAAGTCATGATTGAAGATTCTTCACTCTTTGAGACTCATGGGGCTCCTTCCCAGAGGAATTGACATAAAAGAATTCACTATTTAACAGCTTATAATTACCACCCAGAACACAATTACCAAAAAAGTTCTAAGCAGATTGTACTGAGCCTAGATATAATAGAAGGGTGAAAATAAAAAGAGGGTCATGTGATCTGTGGCACAACTTTATGGAAGATGTCAGACTTTAAATCTTCAACATTCCCAGTTAATAGCTAGGAAATTCCTGATTTTTGTTAAGACAATAGATTATAAACAAATTCTACACAGTGTTTAGCTGAAATGTAAAAAGAAATATCAGTGAGGAATATTCTTTTTTGTCTGTGTTACCAACTTTCTACCTTATAATGGCTTAAATAATAAATTCACTTTATCATCTCATATGACATAAAGAGTGGAGGTAGGTGTTTCCAGAGTATTTTCAGTGGCTCAACAATGTCAGGACTTGTTATGAACTGAATGTTTGTGTCTCACCAAAATTCATATAATAAAGCCCTAACCCTTAATCTGATGGTATTAGGAGGTGGGACCTTTGAGAGGTAATTAGGGTTAGATGAGGTCATAACAGTAAGGATAATGGGTTTAGTGTCAGTATAAGAAGAGACACCAGAGAGCTTGTTCTCTGTTTCTAAAGCATGTGCATAAAGCACACAGCAATAAGATGACTGCCTTCAAGCCAAGAGACCTTGAAATGAAACCTACCTTACTGGCACCTTTATCTTGGACTTTGTAGCCTCCAAAGCTGTGAGAAAGAAATTTCTGTTAACCTGTCCAGTCTGAGGCATTTTGTTATGGCAGCCTGAGCAGACTAATACAGAGCTCTAGGTTGGCATCTTCATGATTCTCTTGTCCTTCCCCTCATGGTTGTGAAATGGCTGCCACACCTCTAGGTGTCATATCACACAAATAACTGTAACTAAGGGCAAAACATTGGGTGACACCTAAGACAGTGAATATGATTTCCCCTCACAGTCTTTTCATCTTTTATCTGTGAAGGAGAAAAATATTCTAGAAAATTTCTTTTTACACACTGAAGGCCAGAACTGGGAATGCTATGTAGTTCAGCCATTGAGCACTTGCCTCTCAAATCATGAGATCTGGGGTTCAACTTCCATCCTGGTTCATGAAAACCCATAGGCTAGCCCTTGGTGCAGCTAGTAAGCCCCAGGATAGTTCAGCAGTGAAGGTTTCATAGAAATGGAACTATGTCATGACTAATGATGTACAACTATAAGGACAGCTCTGGGTCCTCCCTCCTCCTCCTCCTCTCTCTCACCTCTCAAACAATAAAATAATATAAAACATTAAAAAACAGAGGGAAGCTGGGATGGCTCAGCAGGTTAAGCACCCACTTTGCAACCTGGACACCCAGGATTGAATCCTGGCCTTGGCCCATGAGGACCCATATGCTGAACTGGGGTGTGCTTCCCATGTGGGAGGCCCCCAGTCCAGTTTCCACTCTGCGCGGCCCCCACCCACCTGTGTGGAACAAAAACTATGTCAAAAACGAATGATGTAAAACTATGGAGACTGTTCTGGGCTCTCCCTCTTCCTTCTGTCTCTGTCAAAAGCAATAAATTAAATCTTAAAAAAAAATTAAAAAACAAAAAAACTGCAGAACTAGGTCACGTGGCCATTCTTAGGAGCAAGGAGTCTGGGGAAGTGAGAACCTTGCTTTTTCGGCTTTTGCAAAGGGAAATGGGAAATGGTTAAGTAAGCCAGGAATGGCTATTGGGCATCCATAATAGGGTCTCTGATGTGGTTGCCCCCCTTCCCCCCCAAAAAAACTCAAAAGACTTTATATAAAACTCTGAAGTGTACCATCTTTTGAAAAATGAGAAAATCTGGAAATGCTGGACATGCTTGCACAGAAACAATAGCCAGCACTCAGGAGCGGTTGTTCTGTGTGGATGGGGTAGAGGGTTGATTAGGCTGCAGACCTCATTATTCCCCGTTTTTTCCTCATCATTGGAACCCTGTTATTTGCCATATCTCATTGTGTTTGCATTACTGCTTTTACAGTATGAAAATCTCATTTGTTCATGGTACCTGGTTTACTTTGGTAGGCATATCAGTTGAATTGTTTTAAATGGTAGGACAAAGGAAGAACAGCATCCCAGAGGGATATTATTTTTTGGGTCCCCAGGCTATATGAAAAGTTGTGCTTGAACAGATTGTTCGGAGTGCTAAGTGTTGTAGATCATGTGAAAATAGTGGAGATGTCCACTGGTCATGTCCTGAAAAAGTTAGAGGACAGAAAAATCAATTTGCATCTGCCTAAGAGATGATTGGATTTGGAGTAAAAATTACACCGTTTTTGAAACGAAATAAAACCCAATCAAGTTTCCTTTAACAAAAGGGGTAGCAAGCGTATTCATACAATAGTAAAAGGAGATATAGTGTACAGTGATTTTATGAGGTCTGTAATGAATGGTCACATGAAAATCTCACTAAAGAATTGAGAAAACCACATCATAAAGTTGGGGAAATTTTACTTGCATTATTCTTAGGATGTCTTCAGCTGATTTTTATTTACATATTCACTCCAGAAATCTGAAGCATCAAAATTGTGCTATTCAATACCCAATGGCATGTCAACACTAATGCTTCCTAACTCTTGAAAGTAAAGAATATGTACAGGTTACAAATGTGTAAGTATTGTATTTTTCCATGTATAAGAAAGACTCTTCCATGTGCAAGATGACCCCTATTTTTCTAACTCAACATTAAGAAATGAATACAATGTAGAATGGAAAATAAATAGGCATCCAATGAAATGTAAAATTATAAATCTTGAGGTGCCAACTCATTGAAAGAAAGCCATTTGAAGATTTCAGGCTTTGGATAGATAATTGTAAGTGTACAAGAGATTAAATAATAAATGTGATCTCCAAGATGCCTTTTAGGGTATTAGGATTGGGATTTTCCTTAATAGTTCTATAGGAAAGGTAAAAGTATTCCCCAAAGTTCTTTAAAATATATATTAGCATATGCAAATAATCTGCCTTCACAGGGAATGAACAGTGCTGAACTAGGTTTCCCATAAACTAAAACACAGAAATCTCTGATGCTCTGCCATCTGAGGAAGTGTTGCATTCGCTTAAGATCAATGGTTTACATCAAAGTTTATCCCACTTTAGAATTATGGAAGTCTCCCCTGAGGTGTGTTGTTGTACTGAATATTTCATTTAAAATTTTGTATGTATTAAATCTTATCTCATTTGCCCAACTCACAAGATTGGACTCCAGCTAGCTGCTCTCATGCAGCTCCTCCATTATTGTCTGTTGATTCCTTTCACCCCAGAAAGATTAATTTCTTTATTGTTTCAGGCATACACTAGATATATATTATCCTGGTCTATCTTACTCTATTGCTTTACTTCATCTGGGAAGCCAGTTGTTTCACGTACAACTCCTCTCCAAATCAAAACAAGTTTTCAAAATCTAACTGAAGACTTCATCTTCCCCAGGAAGCTTACCTCATCTTTGGCATCATTAATGTCCCTTTTTATTGAGTTGCTCCACTCTCTATGGCCTTGCAGAGATCATTATTGCTCTATGGATGGGGATGATACGCTCATCAAGGACAAGGAGAGAACATTTTATTTTTTTTGTAGCCTTCAAACTGCCCATCATTAGCACTGAGTATAGACTGGGAACTCATTTAGTGCTGGTGAGTAATAATCCCCTGACATCATCAAGCAGAGTTCAGTGGTCCCTATTTTTTTGTCCTATCAAGAATTGTTCAGAGCGTTCTTAAAGCAATTAGCTATAAGTACATGTTCAAAACCTGTCTCTCATACCAGATAGTAAATCCTTGCTGATCTGCAAATATATTCTCTTTCATTTTTAAGTCTTCAGTATCTTTCACATAGTAGACTCTTGATAAATATTTGTTGACTAAATGTGTGCACTGTATTTATTCAGGGTAGAATAACTGGGATCATGGAAGACAATTCTGTTAATAAAATGACACCTGCACTGCTAGATGCCTGGGATGTAGAAATACTAGGGCTGACTGGAAAAAATCCAGCCATTGTCAATATAATGAGAATAGTTACATAACTGGATACTTTCCAGACAGCCCTTGCATATATAAAACTGGCTGTTCTAATCAAGAGAGAAGTTTGCTGTATTGGAAGAGAATGTTAGATTCTGGGACTCAACAGAAACTCTTGGAGGACTTTGTACTTCCATGGATCATGGTTTAGGGACCAAATGCCATATTATCTAAATCACAAGGGACCAGGAGTTCTGAGCTGATACATGCATTGAATTTGTATCCCCTTCTCAGTACTATACTTCATTCTCACTCCTTAGATCTTTAGCAACTAGCCCAGAATGAAGCCCATAGTAGGAGCACTGTGTATTTATTGAGTAATTGTTTTATCTTTTACATTCTGGTTATATTCTTGGTACTCCAAAATTATGTTCTAGAGAACTTGAGGGTCCCCAAAGTTGCTTAAAATTGTTTTTTTGAAGCACATTAATGACTCCCAAATTTGGAGCTTTATCTTGGGTCTAACTGCCTACTAGATATAACCCATAATTCCTCAAATTTAGCCCCCACAGAAGCTTTGGGTTCACGTGGATGCTTTATAAATAGCAAAGAAGAAGAATTCTAGTTCCCAGAAGCTGAAACAACTTTGAAAAAGAAAACAGTCTCAAATTGTCCTTGGATCAATTCTGTGTCTAGGGATGTAAAATAATCTAACTGGCTCACTTAGTTCACGAGAACTTCCCTAGGGGAAGGCACAGCAAGGCAAGCCCTCTTGACTGACAGCTCCATTACAGGCTGACATGGCTTAAGGGAGAAGCAGTTCCCCAAGGAAACTAAAGTGGGGCAGATGAAATATCAGAGGGTACCTGGGGTAGAAACTCAATAAGTGCCTGTTAAATTAAGTTGTGGAAGAATCAATCGTCCAACCAATACTTGTTCTGAACTCTACAAAGAAAAAATTTGACCTAGCTTTCAATATAAACTTATTTTTTTGTTGAGCCAGCTTGCTCATCCTTGAGAAAATTCTTGGTCTAGAAGCTGTCCTGCCAAGTTTTAGCTCAGACTATCTTAGGCAGATTTATAACCTCCTGAGATGCTGGCATTATAATGAAAATGCTGACAGCCCTGGAGTTTTGCTGACGGGAATGGCACAGCTGTGATAAAGCTAGTTGAATAGAAATACAACGCAGTGCCTCATCCTTGTGGAATTGTCTGAGTTTAGGTCGACAGAAACAAGTCTTTAATTATCTAGGCCTGGAAGAATGGTCCTCCAGCGTGGGAGCCCCAAGTTGATTTGAATTACATTGTTTGGGTATGTTTCAAGATCATTTTAAACAAGCCTGAAAAAGTTGATAGATTGTTATTTATTATCATATAAGATATATTACATATAATTATGATATATTTTTATCATTATTTTATAAAAATCATTTTACTTTTGCTTTATCATTTAAATCAGGGTCAACAAATGAGAACTCATGGCCAAATGTGGGCCACCACAAGTTTTTGTAAATAAAGGCTTATCAGAGCATAGCTACGTTTATTTATTTACATATGTCTGTGGCTACTTTTGCACTATGATGGAGTTAAATAGTTGCAACAGATGATATGGCTTGCAAAGCCTAAAAAATTTACTCTCTGGTCCTTTACAGAAAAGTTTGCTGACCCCTAATTTAAATAAATGATATCCAAGACTTTTCATTGTTCATTTGGTTTCATGATATCATGCATTACCTCCTTTCCATATGCATACACTTTTCTAATTATACTTACAATACATAGTTATGTTTTAAAAAATAAAGTGCATGGGGAAGCCGTGATAGCTCAGTGGGTTGAGAGCTCATTTTGCAGCCCTGGGGACCGAGGATCGAATTCCGGCTCCAGCCTGTGCAGACCCATATGCTGAACTGGGGTGTGCTTCCCATGCAGGAGGCCCCCAGTTTGGCTCTTGCCCCCTCGGTTTGGCCCCTGGCTTGAGGGGGCATGCCTCCCATGTGGGAGGCACCCAGCCCAGCTCCAGCCCTGTGCAGCCCCCGCCCACCTGTATGGAACAAAACCATGTCAAAAACTGATGAAGTTCAACTATGGAGACTGCTCTGGGCCCTCCCTCTTCTCTCTGCTCTCTGTCTCTGTTTCTCTCTGTCTCTGTCAAATCAAATAAAATAATTAAATAATTAAAAAAAAAGTGCAATAGACTTGATTAGAAAATTCTATTATATTCCTTGAGATAATTGGAGACATCTGGGATTCTCAACATTGGTTTGATAACTTAAGTTTTCTAGTAAGAGTTGAATAAATTTCAGCAAAATAATAAGAACAACAACAACAAAAAAGTTATTCAGAGCTATTGTCTTCTAGAAAACTTAAGACCAGGAAGAAAATGTGGAAGAATTGCAATCAGGTTCTTTCTTACAGTTTTCTTTTTCTTTGTTCATTCCACATGGGAGTAAAATGACACATAAATTCTACTAATATTTATGGCACTCCTATTGTATGTTGGACAGTGTGATTGGCATTTTTACTTAATTTGTGTGACATTTATTTCTAGCTCCTATAGTTGTTAGAATTAAATGTGTACAGTTGACAGGATAATGGCTCAGAGAGATGAAATAATGTTCCCAAGGCTACTTCACTAGCAAGTGGTGGTATTAGAGTCCAAATTCATATTTTCTGATTGTCTTATGTTCCGAAATACATGGGCTTCATTTTACATTGTGATAGCTGAGTTGATAAATAGCACATTGGAATCTTTCTGATCATTAGATGTTGACCTTCTTCTCACTGAGAGATGCAGCCCAGTATAGTGCAATGGTTCTCAAGGTGTGGATCCCCTCCTAAGGTACGTAAGATCAAAATTATTTCCATAATAATTCCAGGGCATTATGACATTTTTATTCTAATTCTCTCATGTGTATACAGTGGGGTTTTCTGGGGGCTACATGATGTGTGATGATATCACGGTTTGGGGGACTAATGAAATGTGTGGTTATATGCGCTTAGATTAATGTTTTTCTGTTTTAATTCTTTTTTTAAGATTTAGTTTTATTGTTTGACAGACACACACACACACACACACACACACACACACACACACAGAAAGGGGAGGTCCCAGAGCAGTCTTCATAGTTGTACATCATCAGTTTTTGACAGAGTTTCATTCCACACAGGTGGATATGGGGCAGTGCAGGAAGGGATCTGGGCTGGGGGCCTCCTGCATGGGAAGCACACCCTGGGTGGGGACTGAACCAGGGACCTCCCACAAAGGAAGCACACCCCAGTTCAGCATATGAGTCTGCATGGGGCATGGGCTGGGGCCAGGGCCAGGACTCTATCCCTGGACCCCACAGCCACAAAGCTAGCACTTAACCCTCTGAGCCATCCTGGCATCCTTGTTTTAATTTTAATAGTGTAAATGTTGATACACATACATAAACAAAAACTACAAAGCAAGAGTGCCTAATCTTTTGGCTTTCCTGGGCCACATTGGAAGAAGAATTGTCTTGGGTCACACATAAAATACACTAACACTCATGATAGCTGATAAGCTAAAAAAAATAATTCACATAAGAATCTCATAATGTTTAAGAAAGTTTATGAATTTCTGTTGGGTTTCATTCAGTATATGTGCTGCCGAAGTGAACACATGGGTCTCTTTCAAAGCTGTCCTGGGCCACATGCAGCCCACAGGCTGTGGATTGGACAAGCGTGCATTACAGACTTCAATAATTTTTTTTTTTAAGATATATTTTTATTGTTTTTGACAGAGAGAGATACAGAGACAGAGAGAAGGGGGAGGGCCCAGAACAGTCTCCATAGTTGTACATCATTGGTTTTTCCATATAGTTTCATTCCATAGGTGGGCGTGGCCGCACAGGGCAGGAACTGGGCCGGGTCTTGACCCGGTGAGAACCGAATTGGGGGCACTCCCCAGTTCAGCATATGGGTCCGCACGGGTCAGGGCCGGGATTCAATCCTCAGTCCCTGTGGCTGCAAAGCGAGCGCTTAACCCACTGAGCCATCCTGGCTTCCCCTTCAGTGATTTTTAAGAGTGTAGAAAGGTTCTAACTAAAGCATTTGAGAACCATTGGGATGGTCGTTAAGATATTCCCCATTCCCCTTCCCAAGTCAGACCGCTTGGAATTATGTGTGAAACCCAACTCTACCCCGATTGCCTTGAGCAAGTTATTTAATACCAATCTAGTCCTTGGTATCTCATCTCAGATGTAAGGACACTAGTACTTAGTTTACAGGATTATCTAAATTCATTGATATTTTAACATTGACAAATCTTTGTTAAATAAAATTATTAGGACTTCAGTTTTAGGAGCTTTGAGATAGTGTTAATCAAGAGAAATCAACCCCTCTCCCTTACCTCTGGACTGTAAATAATTTTTATAATTCACAATTATGGAATTAATTTGTCCTAAGCTTCAGTTTACTTTTTAAAAAAATATTGCAGAATAATATATTTGGAATAAATGTATATTAATCATTAGTATACAACTTATTTGTTACAAAATGAGTCCATTAACTCAGCTAAATCTATGATAAGAAATTGAACATTGCCATACTCAGAAATCCCCTTTACTATTTCAAGATCTTATGCAAGGATGAGCACTACCCTGCCTTCTAACACCATAAAGTGCTTTTGCCTGTTTTTGAACTTCATATAACCAAAATCATACAGTGTGTATGATTTTTGTATCTGGCTTCTTTCACTCATCTTTCTATTTGTAAGATTTACCTATGTTGTTATATGCAGTTTATAAGTAGTTCTTAATTATTGTGATAGTACTCCATTGTATAAGTGTATGTAATATATTCTACTAATCTATCCTACTTTTGATGGACACTTTGGTCATTTCTACATTTTTGCTGTTATTAACAGTGCTACCATGAACAATTTTGTCCATGTCTGGACATAAGTTTCTGTTGGAGAACGTTCTTAGGAATGAAATAATTGGATTATAGGAATTACATATTGCTGTCACAGGGGTGCCTATTGCTGGATCTTAGAGGTATATATGTTCAGTTTTCTAACAGTTTTCCAAAGTGATCATATTACTTTCACCCCACTAGCAATGTATAAGAGTTCAGTTGCCAACACTTGATATTGTCTGCATATTTAACTTTAATAATTCTTATTCATATGTATTAGTACCTCATTGTGTTTTGAATTTGTATTTCCCTGCTGGCTAGTGAAGTTGAGTATCTAGTCATATATTATTTGGATTACCACTTCTGTGAAGAACTTTGTTCAAATCACTCGCACATTATTTTTCTTTAGGTAGTCTCTTTTTTCTTATTGATTTGAGAAGTTATTTATATATTCTACATGTATGTTCTTTGATAGTTTTAGGACATCTTATGGGTCCCTTACAGAATCATTCTAGCATTTTGCAACCTAAAGTATTTAAAATTTAAAATATGAAAAGAGCTTTATTAGTACAGTATCTAAACTCAAATACATCATCATAAGCTTTGCTGTTATTGTAGATGTGTAAGTATGTGCTGAGAAGCGGAAATGGAATTTTTCTTTTGTAAGTTAGCATTTGTGTTTCAGCTGCTTTGTTTATACATCATTGAAGGTACCCTCCTGTGGGTGATTGAACAAGAGAGACATGAAAACTGTACTTAGAACTTATCTAGAAGTCACTTTACAAATGAGACTTTACTCCACGGCACTTTACAAATGACAGGTAATCAGCTATGAGCTGGTGGACTGAGAGAATAAGCGGAGACTAGCCTGGTTCACAGATTGGAGCCCACCAACCAAATGACTGAGTGGTGGCTTCGGAGAAATGTTCAAACTAACTTCCTATTATAATCTTTATTGTGCAAAGGAGTGGTATAGTTCAGGGGTGGCCAACTTCTCTGTATATAAGATCTACTTATTATCTTAAAAGTGTGTCGCGATCGACTTGTTGTCATAGGCGTAGTCTAAGGGGGAAGAAGGGGTATGAAATGCATACTATGTTTATACACTGTGTTTCAGTATAAGGTGCATTCCAGCGAGGTATGGGTAAATAAGTAAAATATATGTTCAAATCTATTCTTTATTTTTTAAATCACTTTTTAAGTTTTCGCGATATAGGCTCATGAAGAAAATAAATTTCCAGACCCAACTTTTGATAGCAGCATTCCGTACATGCGGTACCTAAAAAATTCGATTTTCTGACACTTTTTCAAGATAGATTTTTACTAACTTAAAATGCAATTTAATTTTTTTATCAACTGCAATGTATAAGTTGTACTATTTGTTTGTAAATATGAAAAAGTTATTATAAAAATACACAGTATGGCTGATAATTTGATTTCAATATTTCACTTTTGCGTTTTTTGGGGGGGCCAGGAAAATTTATCATGAAAGAAGAATATGACTTACTTTTTGCTAATCTATCAATAGCTCGCTGAGTACACCTCGTACTGAAATATAGATATACGGCTTATCTACCTATGTAAAAAACAACAATAATTATTTAAAGGGCCAAAAAACTCACGTCCAGGGGAATTAAAAGAACATGGATAATTATTAACAATATTTATTTTGTTTGTTTTTTTTTTTTTT
>PVKE010023730.1:0-24397 GCA_004027555.1 Craseonycteris thonglongyai | reverse complement strand
GAATCCCCAGGATCCCATGAACCTTCTTCCAGAAGAAGCAACCCTTTCCCCCTTGCTAGAAAGAAAAGTTTTACAATGGCTGGAAGCTTTGCAAAAACCTCACGTGAGTTGGCATCTTACAAGACAATGCCTTTTTCTGTCCAAGACCTGCCACCATTGCCTCAGGCATAACAAGGGTTTACCGGGAAAATACATTTCCTACTATAGGAGAAAATCGTTTATAAACTTTATACAATCAAAACGATTACAGGGCCAGAATAATAAGTACTGGCAAGAACTGGAAGAACATGAGTGGGAACGTGTCTTGAGAGTGACCAGTATGGTGGTGAGGAGACAGAATGTAAAAATCTGCATTGTGGAGAACTTGCTGAACTTGGAGTGTTTTCCTGTGACTTCGGGTTTAGCCCCCTGGAGAGGAAATCTGGAGTCCTCCTAATATGCTGCTTTTAAAGCTTGGCCATGCACATGTGCTTTTGTTAAATCAGGTTGAGATGCTAGAACTACTTTGGTAGAATATAAAGGAAGGTACCATAAGGCTCGGGAAGTTGAAAATATTAAAATAGTTTTATTGCACTCATTACACGTGATCTGAGGACCTGCTATCTGACTGGAACCCCTAGGAAGTCCTTTGGTTTCACTAAGGGAGTAAGGAATACACAAGAAGTTTGCACTGGGATCTTTGAAAAACTCAATGACACATTTTCTCTATATGTTGATGAGATGTTACCTTGAAACTGGCCTTCTATCAATATAGAGGACTGGATTCTAGAAGGCAGAGACCATGAGATGGCACCTAAATGACAGAATAAATATGGACATAACTACCATAATAGATAGCAAGGCTGGGATGGCAATCAGAGTGTCATGACCTATAGAAATCTATGGTGACAGCCAACAGGCTACGATGTTCCTAGGATAGAGACAGATGGACACAGTCAGGGTATTAGCTGACTTAATTGATTCATAAAACAAAAGGCAAAACAACTGAAGAGAAGGACATGAGTTACAGAACTGAAAAACACTGTGGTCTTTTCATCTGATTTTCAGCCAGTTCATAGGTAAGAGCCCATGATAATTAAAGGGGACTATGGATATTCTTGAGGAAGGACTATACAATACCCTCTTAAGCATGCACAATAAATATTCCCACAATCATTCCCCATACGCTCTTATAGCCATTTACTATAGAAACTGTACCCTGGAGAAAGGGGTCTTCACAGACTTATTACATGACAGGGTCTGAAATGATACCAAAACAAGCAAACTCAAAATGCCACCACAGACCACTGTATAGAGTAAGGACTGACAAAGGCCAGGTGATAAATGTAGTTCTGGCCCTAGTCCATGTCACAGTGAGCCCCCAAATTCTGAATAATGGAATCTGGAAGATAGGAAGTAACTTATTCTGAAGTTATTGTCCCATTTTCCAGGCACAAAATCCACACTCTCTGGCCTACTATGTAAGTTACCGTGGAAAGAAGGGCTATGAAGAAACCCTTGAGGATGTCTCTCCTCCATCCACACCACAATCGAAGTGTGAAGATAGTAAGCCAAACACACTCCAAGAGGAATTTCAGGAATTTACACAGCTCTCAAATATTTAAAAGATGCAGAATTTGTTCATTTCCATCATACTCCCATTTAATGTACCTGTGTGTCCTGTGCAAAAAAACCAAATGGATCATGTTGGCTAAGGGTGATATATTGAAGTTAACCATGTGGTAGCTCCAACTCCAGTTGATGGGCTGGATGAAATAACTCTAATAAAAAACACCAACACAAGCCCTGTCATAAGGTGTATAATTCTTGATCTTACAAATGCGTTCTTTTCAATACCCAACCACAAAAGGATAAAAAACTATACCTTTATACGAGAAGGACAGCAGTACATTTTACAGTCTTGTCTCAGGTAATATAAACTCCAGCTTTCTTCAGAATACTGTCTGCAAAACTATTGATCATGTTCACATTCTCCAGAAAACCAAGCTGGCTCACTATGACATCATGCTACATAGACTTGGTGACTAGAAGGTAACACCTCTGAGCTAGAAGGTAGGTGATATACACTACAAAGACTCAACGGCCTGCTACTTCAGGGCAACTTTAAGAGGTGCAATAGGAATTGTTTTCATAAGTAGAAAGAAAACACTAAAATAATAATACAAAGTAATTACACAATCAAGTAACAGTCATTTATTGTTATCAGCAAGTATTATGTCCTATACATAACTGTATGCACTATACTTTTATATATATGACTGGCTGCACAGATTTGTCTACACCAGCTTCACCACAAACATATGAATATCAAATACATTTTGCTATTAAGACAGCTATGATGTCACTAGGTGATAGGAATCTTTTAGCTCCATTATAATCTTATGAGACCGCTGTCGTATATGTCGGCCACTATCAAATCCATTAAAGCGGAGAAGAATTGCCCTACTGGATAGAGCCTATGTTGTAGATATGACATCTAAAAATCAGTCTAAAGTTCCTTAGTGGGTTAACATTTTCCTCTCCTTCTTGAATTTTTAGAATCAGATTGTAACATTTTCTATGTTCAATACACTATTATGATGTTGGCCTATAAAGATACACAAGGGCTGTCCAGAAAAAAATCCAGCCATTGTCAATATAGTAAAAAAAATTGGTTACATGGCTGGATACTTTCCAGACAGCCCTCATATTTAAGGCCTGGATAGAACTTCAAATCACTTAAGGTGATGATGTCAAAACTACCTAAAAAGATAACAAAGTCATTGTAGCAAATTTTCTTTTACTGCTGCAACAAATTACCTCAAATGTAGTGGCTTAAACAGTACAGATTTAGTAACTTACAGTTTGGGAGTCAGAAGTCTGCAGTGAATCTCCCTGGGCTACAAGCAAGGAGTCAGCAGGGCTTAACTCGTTCTGGAGGCGCTAGTGGGAATACCTGTTTGCTTACCTTTCCCAGCTTCTAGAGTTCCCCCCTCCCCCATTCTTTAGCTGGCGTCCTTCAAAGTCAGAGTCCTCAGGCCCCATCTTCCTGTCTCTCTTCTCCACTCACTTTTAAAACTCTTCTGATTAAATTGGGCCCATCTGGATAACCTAGGATAATCTGTGTACTTTCAGATCACCCATTTACAACTTTAATTCCATTTGCAACGTTAAATTTTTTTTATCACCTAACCTAACCTGTTCCTAGGCTTTGGGGGTTAGGACTCAGACAACTTTGTGGGGTCATTGCTCTGCATATTGCACCTCAGACATGATAATGACCAAGAGAGATAAAGAAAGGGTTTGTAATAAGAATCTGGGGGAGTTTAATGTCCCTGCAGCTGGGGACAGTCAGGGAAAACTTAAAGAAAAGGGTGGATTTATTCTGGCTATTACAGCATAGTTTTAGAAGTGAAAGGGAGTGTGGAGGTGGGAGGATCCAGATGAGAGAAGGGATAAGAACAAGGTCTGAAAAGTGTAAGAAATAAAGAACCAGGGGACAAAGGGTAGAATATTTTGGCTGAAGGAAAGGTTCGCAAGGGGGAAGAAGAAGAGTGGGAACCAGAATGAAAAGGGCTGAGGAGTTTCATGTTTATTCCTCTCTCAAGTTAACAGACCCCATGGCGCTTTGTAACATTACAGCATATTCATAGACGACCAGCGGGAGCTAAATGCTTTTTAAATGACAACATCTCAATGAAGTAGCATCGGAAGGTCAACAGATGTGAAATCAAAGTAGGCAGCCATAAACATCCTCTCAGATGAACAGCAAGAAAGGACAAAAACTGAATTTTCCTCCATTGTTAACATCCATCCATAGGAAAATCAAAATGTTTTATTAAGAACAAAAGATATCTCATGTTAAATAGCTCTCATTTTATTTTTTTATTATACAGAATAACATGTAAAGATATTTAAAAATGGGGACAGGCTCTTTTGTGCCTATTTGACATTCATTAGGAGTAGTGCTGCAGATTGGGCCCTCATATCAGGTGTTGTGTGAAGCCTACCTCTTCATTTTGTGTTTGCTGCTGAACATAATACAATAGTTGTATTTCACAAAACTCATAATAGCAAAGGGGAGAGTGCATGGATTGCAATACCCTAGTACTTTTGAAATAGGCTGTTCTAAAAAAAAAAACACCACTGTAATATTTTCAATAGTCCACTTCCATATTGTTAATTTCAGTTTTCATTACTTTAAAAATGTATTATATATGGTAGGAATGCCCCCCCCCATCACACACACAAATTTCTAACTCTACAAAAAGGTCATGAGTGAGAAGCCAGTTTGCATACATCTGACCCTAGCACTGTAACACCCGAGTTCACTCCTCAGAGACACTGCTAGGTGTCAGGTGTGTCCTGGCACAGGGAACTCAAATCCAATTGTGAGCACCCTTCCCACACACTGCTGGGATGGGGGGGAGGGGGCTTGCTTTTGTCATCTACCTCCCAGCTGTTTAGATACTGCTGATGACATTGTTTCACTTCACGATGAAGTACTCAGAGGTTTCCTTTTGGATTCAGAAAGTGTGAGAAACCCAAAACAGCTTTTTTTTCGTTTTTTTTAATTGCCTTCTTTCATCCTCAGACTCATGGAGAATGTGAATAGGCAGAAAAGTTTCATATATAAAAGAAACGGAATAACATCGTAATTATGTGGTAGATGGAAGAGGAAACCCCCCACCGCCACTAACAAATCAGAAGGCGAGCGATTAAGGTTGTAATCAAGTTTGAAACTCCTGCCAGCCAATAAAGAGCCCATCCAGCATTCCATTTAGAAGGAGTGAGGGATGCTGAGGTTGCTCAATATGTTGAGAGCTTGCCTTACAACCACGAGATCCAGGGATGGAATTCTGGCCTGGTCCATGCAAACCCGTATGCTGAGCTGTGGCACAACTGGTAACTGCAAAGATGGTGGGGCACATTCTGACCTCCCCTGTGGGAGAACCCCAGTGCGGTTCCTGCCCTGCACGGCCCCACATCCACCTGTGTGGAATGAAACTATGTCACAGTGAATGATGTACAACTATGGAGACTGCTATGTACCACCCTCCCCCTCACACACACACCTTCTGTCAAACAATAAAATAAATCTTCAAAAAATAATAAAATAAAATAAAAGTATAGAAGAGTCTAGGTTATAGATAGAGAAAGTGTTAGGAGGGACCTTCTTCTTTCAAGTATAAGGGCCTCAGTCTTATTAATTTGCTTTTCTTTCTGAGACTCAGGAGAAAGTCCAACTTATGAAATTCCCTTGTGAAACTGCCCCAACCCTTTGCTGAGGAAATTTGTGTAGACCTGTCCAGCCTGACATGCTAGTCCTGGACAGATGGAGAAAATAAGGAGGCCAGGGCAGGCTCCCGTCTTTCCAGATTCCAGAGACCGTTATCAAAAAGTCACAGTGGTAAGAGTCATGAGGCCTGCAGGGGACCCAGGCCATCGCCTGGGGTGGTGGGAAAGACACGTGGCCCTAGAGGGAAAACCGGGAGATAAATGCAAGAGGCAGCCCTCCTACCAGCCAAGAGCGTGCTGGTTGCCTTGGGTTTCAATCAGCACACTGCACACCGCCATTCACCGATCCAGAATGGGTTATCTTCTCAGTGACTCAGCGTCCTCAGCTATGAAAGGGGTGACATGCCTTAAGATGACTATGTTAGTAACAAAATATGTGTAAAGTTTTAAATGGCACCGGGCATAATTGTAGTGCTTGATAAATGCTTGCCCGCACCGATTACAGCAGTGGTGTTCGAAGGGGGCTCTGGCCTACCTGGCCCCGGGCACCTGCCAGCCAGACCTCTACCCCTGGCCCCACCTCCACCAACGCTGCTTCTTAAGCAGGCCAGGAATTCTGCATCAGGGTGTGCGTGCTTACAGCCTCACATGCCTGCTCCCCAGGTGTCTGCGTGGCTCAGCCCCCTCGCCACTCAGGGCCGAGGCGGATGGCACTGCACAGTGGGGTCTTCCCAACCATCCAAGCACTCCCTTATTCCCCCGCCTTCTCTGCTTTACTTTTCTCACCACATCTCACCACTTCCTGCAGGTCATACTTTTCTTGTGTGTGTGTGTGTGTGTGTGTGTGTGTGTGTGTGTGTGTGATGTGTGTGTATGTGATTTCCTATCTCTTTTCCTCACCCCATACCCTCCATCTCAATACAATGTGAACTCTGTGACAGCAGATTTTTTTGTTTGTTCACTGGACATATTCCCGATGCCCAGAACAGCACTGGCATACTACAGACACTCAATAAAATTTTGCTGAATCAATGAATGACTATTTCCCTATTTTCCTATTTAGGCATATTTAGACATGCACATTGCTTCCAATTCTTGCTGTTACAGGTTGCAACGAACACTTCTGTGTCTCTTTCCTTGTACACATGTGAGTGTACCTAGAAGTAGAACTATGGGATCATGAGTTAAGCACAGCTTTAATTCACTGGATGTTGCCAATCAAATCTCCAAAGTGGTATTTATTCATATTCCTGCCCACAGTGTATGAAACAAGATTCCTGCTTCACATTCTTGACAGCATTCCAAATTGTCAACCTTTTAGTTTTTTGCCAATCTGAAATGCTATTTTTAGTTTTAATTTGCATTCACCTGATTAAGACTGAATTTGAACATGTTTTCATATGCTTACTGATCATTTTGATGTTCTCATGAATTACCTATTCATTTCTTTTGCCCACATTTTAATATAGTCTTGATACTAATTGTTTGTCAATTACATGCATAGAATGTAACTTCTCCAGCCTCTAGTGTCTTTTCACTTTTTAAAAGTGATTTTTGATGTACAGAAGTTGGGGCTCCATTGTTTAAAGGCCACTTATCCCATGTTAGCAATTTCTTGAAGGTGCTTAGAATTTTTCTTACATATGTAGATTTAAAATCACATTAAAAAAATATTCTCCCCCACCCCACCACAGGCATCTATTTTTCAGCAAGATCTATTATTTTCTTTTAGAATACCAGTGTTTCATAGCACAGATTTGGGGAGATGCTTCTCTAAGAAACAGGGAAGGGCAGGAGGCATCTGAGTAAGATAAAGACATGATGGGAACGGAGTATAGGAACAGAGAACACTGCTTATTATTCCCTTATTGTTCTATGTGGGAAAGTTTGCCTCTGCTGTTTTAAGTGTACAAAGTTGTTAAAAAAATCTTGACTGATTTGTCCAGTGGCTAAATTTATCATTTCCAATTGAAGGTCTTGTCTTATCAAAACATTTGACCAGGCCAACCTCATTCTGAATGCTTCTCTGACAAGCAACTCTTACAGGCCTGGGAAACTGCTTTTCTAAAATGCTTTATTGGAAATTCTATCTGCCTAACTTCCTCTACGAAAGGCTTAATGTAGCTATAACATTCCGGTTATATTCCAAAAGATTTAACATTGAAGTGATGGAATTCAGATAGATATGTTCATTTTAGTTTACTTAAATGCTTAATGATTATTAACTGATCGTTAAATGCCTAAACTCTGGTGTAACAGAGACACTGAGTTGCTTTCCTCAGATTGTCAAGGAAACATTCTAGAATCCTTATCAAGCCTGATCCTTTAAGATAGAAATAGTGAGAGGCTCCTTATTGTATTTCAATTCTGATCCTCTTCCTTCTCTCTCAATTACAGTCTCAGGTGGACAGTGTTGATAATTTAAATGATGTTTAATTTCCTCATTGTTACTCACCTTCTAGTCTTTTGACTTCTATTCATTTTAACACAATTCTAAACTCTAGATTAATGGAGTTAATAGTAAGGTTGTTTAGGCATTATTAGCTGAATAATAAATATAACTTATGCATAGCAACAAAACATATGTTATTAAAACGTTAATTAACTTCATTTAGAGATTATTAAATTATTGATAATATGTTAATTGAAGGAATTACTGAATAATTTCAAAGCAATCAAACCAACACAATTAATAGGAGAAATTACTAAGGGCGTGAGATAAAACTTAAGGTATAATTTTAAAGCATTTGCCTTAAATGCCTATAACTCCACATATATATAAAGAAAAAAATTAACTTTATGATAAACTAATAAACAAACAAGAGAAATGGCTTATTTTCACTATCAACAAGAGAAGTAGTAATTTGATTTCACTATAAAATGCTTGTTTTAATATTTTATCACCCCTTTGTAAGCCCCTCTCTTTTATATAAGAAAATAGTATCAATTCTTTTCCTCTGCTGATAGATTTAGCTACTAAGTGATTCTTATAAATCATTAAAAGATCCAAATTGTAAAGTTACTTTTAATATTGCAGCACTTCTTTCTCCAAGAATTTGTCTGGATCTTTAAATTTCTCTTCATCAAATCCTAACGTATGTTATAGTATCTCCCCCCTACCCTCAGCCCCACTCCTCTCTCCCTTATCCTATCTTACAACTTGGGGCCCAGTCTTTGTCAGCCCAGACTGGAAGAATGCACCCCAGAGAGAGAGGTTAAGCAAACTGGAAGGGATGGGGAAGTCTCTGTGAAGAACATATAGAAATTCCTACATGGATAGTATACTCTAAACAGCTTCACATCAAGAAAACCTCCCTCTGAAAATTGAAAAATTTTTATAAACTTAGAAAGTCTGATGAATTGCCATTAGGCTTCAAAACATTTTTTTTTCAGACCCTACTAAATGAGTCAACCTTGTAAAACAAGAACACTAAAAATATTCACTATGAAAACATTTTTGTTTTCTGTAGTATCCTTCTCCAGTGACAAATTGAAACAACGAGATTTATCATAATGGTTATATCATACATTTGCAAATGACATCAAGATTCAGGAAGAGGAAAATATGAGAAAGGGGAGAAAGTGAAGGTTTTAAAATATTGGAGAAGTGTGCAGAAAAATAAAAATTTGGGCAGTAATGACTGATAAGTAAGGTTACAAATATAAGATAGTATTGACTGAAAGAAAAAGATCTGGAAATCACAAATATTTCTTATTGCTTCAAAAAGTCATATGGGAATACTCATATATTAATAGTATTACATCTTAAAAGAACTATCTGTTGATCCTCCTTTTCAAAGTTGGTAAAATAAATCCCACTGTGCTTATTATTTGAGGAAAACAGCAAGATCCTGTTTATTCTCTTTTGGTCTAGTGTAGAGTTCTCTCCTACCTGGTCAGAAGCTCACACTATTAGAACCACACCTGTAGATTACATAATGCATATGGGGCAGTGGCCCAGAGGATACAGTTGCACCCAGTGATGGTGAAACCCTTCCTCTCCTCAGCAAGGATTCCCTCGTCTATCACACAATCACTGATGGATTCAGCTCCACCCCCACCCGCCCTTTGGAGTGCCTATTTCTTTCAGGCAGTAATTCAGATTGTGTGTCGGAAAATGAATAGGATATAGTCTTTTTCCTTTAGGAGTTCACTGTCTGGCGGAAGATACCAATAGGGAAACAAATACAATGTAATGTGATACATTTTTCTACTACAATTGACAGATGTTGAAAATAATAGTATTCTGCATTAGCTAGCTAGAATGTGAGGAAACAGATCATTGAAACACTATTGCTAAAAGCTCAGATTAGTAACAAGTTTTTTTGGAGGGCACTTTGGTGTACCAAAGCCTTAAAAAATAAAAGTGAATACAGTTTGCCTTAGCAGCTCTACAGCTCAGGATTTATTCTAAGAAAATCATCAGACAAATTCGCAAAGATGTTTGCACAAGTATATATACTGACATTTGTTGTAATAGTGAAAACATCATAGTGTCCAGTAACAGGTGACTGATTAAACTAATTTTGCTACATTCATACAACACAATATTATTACTACCATTAAGAAGGCCATAGATTTATATGCAGTGAGTAGAAAATATGCTTTTGATATACTTTTGAATGAAAAGTAGATTATAAGGCATAATAAAATGGTGAGGAAAATGGCACTTAATCTCTGTGGTCTTCCTCCCCAAAATCTATAACCCTCATTTAATCATCAGAAAAATTCCAATGGTGTGGCGTCCTACAATATACCGGTATCCCTGACCGGCATTTCAAAACTGTCAATCATCAAGTCTGAGAAACTATTAACCAAGAGGGTCCTAAAGCTACATGACAAGTAAAAGTAATGTAGTATCCTGGATGGGACCCTGGGACAAAAGGACACTAGGTAAAAATTAAGGAAGTATGAATTTCTATGGGATTTAGTTAATAATGTGTCAATATTGGCTCATTTATTATAATAAATGTATCATACTAATGTAAGATGAAGTACATGAGGACATTTTTCTTTAAGATATTTAAGTTGTAGAATTATTTTATGAATGAACTAATTTTGAGAGGCCACAGATGTGAAAGGCGGAGTTCTAGGATTAGCTGGAACTGGGTTAAACTAGCGGCACTACTGACTGGTTGTGTTACTGCGGGTAGACTATTTAATATCTTTTACTCTCAATATCTCCATTTAAAAAATAGTTTAGTGGTTACCTGAGGGTAAAGGAGGAGGTAGGTAGGGGATTAGTGGGGGAGGAGGTAGGGGGCATCAAATATATGGTGAGGGAAAGAGAACTGACTCTGGATGATGAGCACACAGTGCAATGCATAGACGATGTCATGTAGAATAGCACACCTGGAACCTATGTAATTGTTACCAACCAATGTCACCCCAATAAATTTAACAATTAAAATAAAAAAGAGATAAAATAAAATAAAAATAGGGTTAAAATAGTACCTGTCTCATATGGCTGTTAAAAGGATTAGATGGACTGCAGGCAAATCTGTGCATAATAATGGATTTTAGCTACTAAAATTATTTGCATCATTTATTTGGCTATTCTCATACTCACGATATTACCACTATCGTTATTGAGAGGTGTTCAGACCTGGAAAGGCATTTGAGGTCAAGGGAACAGCATGTGTGAGAGCAGACTTATTGAAGTGTCTCTGAGGACAGTGTGCCCACAGCATACAGGGGCAGAGGGAAAGTGGTGGATACCCTAGAGTCAGGTCTGGAAGAACCTGCTCACCCAGGCCCGGGAGTCTGCTCCTTTTTCTTAGCCTCTAGGAGGGAAACTGCTTTGTTTGTAATATATATCCCATGTATACTTTTGTTTGTAATGTGTATGCATAGTTGTCTTTCCTATGGTAGTTTCACCTCTTATACCAGGTTAGTCTCCCCCTCCCTCCCTCTCCCTCCACATGCTTCCAAAGCATTTCACTCCTATCTCTGTTGTCGCATTTGCAATGTGGCGTTGAAATCACTTGTTTACAAGCCTGTTAGACATGAACTCCTGCAGACGCACTCTGCCCTTACCTCACACTATATTCCAAAGCAATAAAAAAATCCTTAATAAACATTCGGTGAACACCTATCATACATTTTCACAGGGCAAAAAGGAACCTCTGAAAGGACACATCCCATGGTAGATATGTTTCTATAAGAAGAAAAAGTAAAAACCAAGAAGGGAAGGGTCAGAAGGAGAAACGGGATGAAAGGAGAGATAGATCAAAAGTTCTGGCTGATAAGCTGCTAGGGGCCTCACAGGGCAAGCTTGCTTAATGGTTTTGACTAGAATCTGGGTAGCTAGCATATGCATGAACTCAATATACTACTATATTTGGAAAGTGGCAGCTCTGTATATGATAATATGGAACAAAATCTAAGATATATTGTTAAGTGATCAAAAAGTTGCAGAACAATGTGCATATTCTAAGTGTGTGGGAAATACATATGTGCATACACGTACATACACATACACATACACATACCTGCACGAGACAAAACCATTTACACAGGTTGTCTCTGGAGGAGTTTATTCCTTTTCATTGTAAAATTTTTAGCACCTCTTACTTTCATAACATATATATGTATTAATCTGCTCAAAATTTATTTTTAAGACCTAGAAAGTGAAATTTTTGATTACATTTCTAAAATTAACTCTAAGAAAGGTAGCCATATGTACACAAGAACAAAGGGTCTGGAATGATACATACCAGAATTTCAATGGTATAGCCATTGTTTGTGGGTACTTAAAAAAGTTTTTTTTCTCTTTTCTATTTTTTTCTGTCTCAATTTATTATTTTTTTAAGATTTATTTTATTGTTTTTGACAGAGACAGAGAGAGACAGAGACAGAGAAATGGGAGGGCCCAGAGCACTCTCCATAGTTGTATGACGGCTGCACAGAATAGGAACTGGACCAGGGTCCTCCCGAATGGGAGGCATGCCCCCTCGAGCCAGGGGCCATACTGGGGGGTGAGAATCAAACCGGGGGCATCCTGCATGGGAAGCACACCTCAGTTCAGCATATGGGTTTGCACGGGCTGGGGCCAGAATTTCATTCTCGGTCCCTGGGGCTGCAAAGGCGAGTGCTTAACCTACTTAGCCATCCCGGCTTCCCTGTGTCTCAATTTCTAATTCTGATGGTTCCTCCCCTTTTCCCAGAGCTCAGTCCTAAGTTTTTTTTCTAAATAATTTCTTTGTGATCTCATCATGTCTCATGGCTTTAAATATCAACTATATGCTGAACAATGTATGTATCCAGGCTAGATCTGAGCTCCACACATAATTAAATATGCAGCTGTTTACTCAACTTTCCACTTGGATAGCTAAACATTATTTCAAACATAACATATCCCAAAGTGAACTTCCAGCCCCTCACTTCCAACACATAAGTTGTCCCATCTCAGTCTATGAAAGATCCTTCTTTGCAGCTGGCCAAAAACTTGAGAGTAATTCTTGACTCATTTTCTCACACCCCACATCCAATCTCTCAATAAAGCCTTGTTAGTTCTACCTTCAAATCGATCTCGATTTTGACTCCTCATTTCTGTCACAGCTGCACGTGGTCCAGGCACCATCACGTTCACATGGATTATCTCAATGGTCTCCCTCTAACAGTACTCCCAACAGCAGCTTGAGGTCGTGAACTATGAAAGCGGAGGTCTGATCATGTCACTCCTCTATTCAACACTCTCCAGAGGTTACCATTTCTCAAAGGAAGAAGCCCAGAACCTTGAAATGACCTCCAAGGGCCCACACAATCCTCCCATCTTCCCACCCACAGCCTGGCCTCTCTTGCCTCATCACTTCTTGCCCTTCCTCACGCACATCCCTCTCAAGCCAGCCTGGCCTCCTCATTGGGCTTTAACACCAGGCATGCTCCCACCTTATGCCATTGTGTGGGGCTGCCTCAGCTCTTAACTCTCACGATTCATCCCCTCCCTCCCTCCTGTGAAGCCTTTGCTTAAAACTCACTTGCTCAATTAGGCCTTCCCCTATCGCCATATCTAACATCGCAAGCACACGCCCACAACCTCGTCCCTCTTTCCCAACACTAGTTTTCCCCGTAATACTTATCCCTTTCAACTCTGTAAAAATGATTTGGTTATTGTAATTTTTATAATGTGCCAGGCTCACATTTGAATACAAGCTCCGTGAGAACAGGGATTTTTGTTTGTATTGCTCACTGAGCCTAGAAAATACAGTAGATGCTCAATAAACACATGCTGACTGAATGAGCTTCATGTAATAAGAATAACTTTTCAATAAAAGTCACAATAATAGATGAGTGCTATAAGTGTCTACTTATGCATAATTTGAACAATTTTTTAATATGTCCAGATAGAACATTTTGCTTTAAAAAAACTTCCACTTTTGTTGTCATGGGAAAAATATATTTCTGGGTTTTATGTATTTCTGGGTGTTTACATCACAAAGTGGGTGATATTTCTGTTTTCACTGCTTAGAAAACAGGGGCCAAAGGTTAGAGAACTAATTAGGTAGCAGGTTCAGAACTCTTCCCCAAACAATAACTCCAGGATTCTTTCCCCACCACCCTCTCTACCTCCTATCTCTTATTGAAAAAGCTAAAAGGGTGGGGTGGGGGGGGACAGGGGAGCAGAGTGTTTGAAGACAACCGATTGGGGATTGAAGTTTGACTTTAGCACACGAGAGACTGTCACCTTGAGCTGGCGCCTTTGGAAAGTCTGATATTGCCATGCCTGGTTGGTACATGAATAACCTCAGGTTATTACAAATATGAGAGAACTAGATAGAATTGGCAATAATAGGGGGCAGCATCGCTCCCTACTTTTCCTTTCTTATTCATGTAGATAATTATGCAAAGCTAAATTCTCCTCCCTTTGATTTTCTCTACAGGCTTCAGCTCAGTTATGTCCACTCCACATGTGTGCACTCCCTAATCCACTGCCACCTTTCATTAACTCTTATCCAGTTACCTCAGGTAAATCTCCCTCTTTCTGACGTCCTTTGTTCCACTTGTAGGCTCCAAAAATAGCTCCATTCTGGTTGGGAAGCACAAAAGTAGCACTCATAATACAGCTCAATTAAGGAAAAGACAACCACTCACTTTGAACTGTTCTAGGTTCAGTGAACAATGCAGCTTACTACGCTAGCCAGTAATCAGATGTCTCTTCAGATTCTTCCCTGACTGTTCACTTCCTTTGTGGCTCTGAACAAGGGTGGCTGTGGTACACAGCGCGGTTCATGCAGCTGTGGGCTGGCTCCAATCCCTGGGCTACTACTTAGTACTTGTCTGACTTCAGGCAGCTATTTAACTTTTGTCCCAGTTTCCTCACCTGGGATGTGAAGGGGGATCATAATGGAATCCATGTCCCAGGAAGTTACGATGAGGATTTAATGGGTTAACCCATTTAAAGTACTCAGAATGGCTTCCGACACAGAGCAAGAGCAAACTAAGCACAGGTTATTGATATTTCCTCAAGCGTGAATATTCAACATTTAATTTTTTTTCTCTATTTCTTATTCTTTAAAATACTATTATTATAGCAACCTATTCTAAAAAGACAATTTTTAATTACAAAACAGTGTTTCAGTCATATGAGTAATTCAATATACTCTTACTAGGTAACCTGGAGATCTGACTACCACTCGTAATATTGTTTCTATGGAAAGTTTATTGTGAATTCAGCAATATTTACAAATGAAATTTTGAAGTACATTTTATCTGGAAGATAGAGAATGCTTATATTAAAAGAGGCAAATGTATATAAAACTAGGACATACGACTTAGTAGAAAGTGTTTTGCTTCTTGGAAATAGGATTTATTTCATAAGCAACTCGTCTATTTCTGTTTGACATAGCTGGTGTGGATCAGGTACCTTTGCAAAGTATGACTCAGGGGGGAGAGGGTCCAGGAGGAGGTCCTCACTTATTCTCAGAGCTGGGCTTTTGCAACCAGAAAATTCACCAGTGTTATAAAACACCATGTTTGTATAAAGTAACTACTTTAGGCTGTACCATCTGCACTCGCCTGACTGGCCAGCTTCCTGAAGATAAGTTATTCAGTGCAGGAACTCTGATCTGCAGGGGAAGAGTACAAAGAGAAGTTAAGTTAGAATTAGAAGGAGGAAGCCGACCCTACCAGCTACTTCCTTTTTATCTCTCCAAATAAGGAAACATCACTGTGCTCTGCAGATCTGGAGAGGTTCTGTTTATTTTGGAATTAACAACAAGAAAAAAAAAATTTGGTGATAAGATGGCCAGATTTAGCAAAACCAAAACAAAGCAAAACAAACAAATAAACAAATTAAAAAAAAACAGGATGCAAGTTGAATCTGATTTTCAAATATCCAAGGAATACTTTCTGCATATGATTATGTCCCAAATATTACATGGGACTTATATGAATAAGCTATTCTTTGTGTAGCTGAAATTATAATTTAACTGGCCATTCTGTATTTAATCTGGTCAGCCTATTTTTGGGGAGATGATTTACTTCTAGACATATTACTACTCTGTCTCTCTTCAAAGTTAGGAAACTGCTTGATTTAGAGAACTGCCAGGAATTCTCATTTGTGTTGAAATTGGGGGGGGGGGGAATCTATAATATTATGTAATTGTATTTTATTTCCTAGTTGGCTCTGTACAATTTCAGAAATAAGTTACAGAATTGAGTCATTTTAATTCATTTATGTTTTCAGAAGTTAAATGGAATCTGGTCTCAAATCAATGTATCATGAGATAATACTGCCACCTGGAGATCAAAGGCAGGTATGACGAAGAATCAACCTAATAATCTAATTCCTGAATAAAACATGAGTTATGGGGATACTTGATTTAATTAACAATGCCATTCTACCACTTGCCATTATGGGTTTATTTTTTTCCCTCATTTACTAATTTAATGAACATTTTCTGTGTTTCTATTGTATGCCAGGTACTATACTAGACTCTGGGCATATAAAGATATATAAAATCCAGCTTCTTTCTTTGCTAAAAAACTAATGGGAGAAACCAGCAGATTACCAGATATCATTTCAGTACCCTTGCCCTTTAAGGGTAAAGTGAAATTAAATATAATCCCAATATTCATAGGGTAGACTGTCAGTTGTAATTTTCCCATTCACCTTGGACTCTAAGCTTCTGCTTTGTCCAACATAGTGCCTTTTATGCACTACTTTATTATTACATACATATTGCCTTTGTTCGCCACTAAATGTCCCATACTTGTAAAATACAATGTTTTTCCATGATTAGTTCACAGAAAACTTTGAAATTGTACATTTATCTTGATGTTTGGAAGCATGGAGGTGTGAGTGAGTGTGTGTGTGTGTGTGTGTGTGTGTGTGTGTGTGTGTGTGTGTGTAGAGTAACACTAACAATTACAAATTGAATAATAGATTTTGCTGTATTTTTTCCCAACTCCCACCCTCTGCCACAGTGAAAAATTCTTCCCACTTTGTTATACAAATACAAAACCATTCAACTTCTTCAATCTCATATCCCCAAATTCGGCCCCCTGCCCATGTGTGCATGGATTATACAACTCTCATTGTTGTATTATGACACATAGTGGGCCATCTTATCCCTTTTTCTTGCCCCTGTCTAAAGACTTATTTCTCCACTGACAGGAATTATGGCAACCCCTTAAAAGACAAAGTGGTAACAGTTTAAGTTTTAAATAACATTTTTAAATGTCTTTGTAAGACAGAGATATAAACCAAGTATTATGAGAGCCTTCCTACCCCTCTTTCCATCCCTTTTGCTTTCTCTGCTGTTCTATAAGCATTTCTTAGCAGTTTTGTGGTACTCCTTGGTAATACTGCTGAACTTGAGCTAAAATTGAGGGGTTGTAATGCAGTATAGCTAATGTGCTGTCCCATGGTATACTTTGTTTTCTGATTAAGCCTATAACCCAAACTTTTTCCTAAAGCTGGAGTGTTCCTATAAAAAGAGCTGGAGAAGAATATTGGAAGGATGAATCACCCTCATATCTTGCTGATAATCATCCCATAATCTTGGTAACTATTCTGGGCCTTTAAAGTGTGAATGTGAAATTGAATTAAAACATAAATTTGGTAGCATCATAAACTGAAACTATCCCAAATATTAAGTTTAAAAGGAATCGCTCAGTCAACAAGTTCCCTGAGCTTTAGAATTAATTCCTTCATCAGAGCCCCTTGGACCAGGCAGGTGTTCCAAAACACATCAGGGTTTTAGTGATGCCATCTGACTGACATGGTGACTGCGCCTGTATCTCTGGACTTGGGGTTTAAGAGGGATGGTGTGAATCACTTCACTTTCAGAAATAAAATCAAACAACTGTCTTGTTCTATGCAATGTGCTTAAGACACAAAATCAAAGAAGGCATATCTGTCCATATATAAGAACTTTGTAAATGTCTAAATCTTTATAAGTTTTCAAGTTTGTGGTTTATCCTTTGTTTTTCCAAAGCAGTTAGCAGTAAAAATACAATTATAATGGTCTCTGTGCTTATCTCGGGCCCTTCACTAAGGCTTAAGTGGTATGTCTTAGCGTAGACCAGAAATCTAGACCAGTAGACAGGCACTCTGTCAGTTCCAGGAACATGCCGAGCTCCTTTACGCTCTAGGGCTCTTTCACTACAGCCACTCCTCACGTAGTGACTGAGTTCTCTTTGTATAACTAGGTTCTTAAGCAGATTGGTCGATAAGTGAGGAGTTTCAAGGCAGATGTCTTGTAGTGTGTCATGGTGCCATAGGGTATGTATTTTTCAATAGATATCACGCCACACCACACTAGAATAATGTAATTCTATCCATACCAAAGACTATTATCTAATATAAGACTATATTAGATAAGCGCTAGAAAGTGACAAGACATACAACACAGTAGTATAAATCGGGCATAATTGTTTTTATTGATTCTGAATAATGAAAAAGTCTAAAGAAACCTCCAACTCGATAACTGTTTTAATTTGCATCTCTTACATATTACAGAACATAAAAATACAATCAGCAAAGATTATAAAAACAATGTACAAAAAAATAAAGTTCATTCATTAAAAAAGACATTCAGATTAATGTTTTAGTCATTGAATCCTTTGCAGTGTGCTAGTGGTTCGAGGTCTTCAGCGTTATCATCAGAGTTATCATCGGGAGATGTGGAGAGCCCGGTAAGAGAGATGATGGTGACAAAATGGAAGTACAAATACTTCCAGGGGGAGAGGTCCTGGGTGTAGTTTTGGAGAAGAATGTTGTTATTGTGGTCTGAGTTGTAAGTTTTTGTTCTTCATAAATTTCACGATAGCATTGTTAAAGTTCATTCGTCATTCCGTTTTTGTGAACCATTCAACATTTGGATCCATACCCTCTAGTTCTAATAGAGCCACATTCACTTTCGAGAACACACCAGGTAATCTTTCACAGTGAATTTCTTTTGTCCTTCCTCAATTCTTACCTTTTCTTCTTCTAAGTGCTACTGTACTTCCAACTCTATTCAATCTTCACTAGGTAGCTCTCCCTTGACATATTCCAGGCAGCAGCTGTCTTCCTTGATACTTTTATCGATTTGATCAACAAAATTTTCTGCTGCGTCTACATCTGCACTTGCCACCTCACCACTGATATTCAGATTATGCAGGCTGAATTTTTGACAAAACTGATGAAAACATCTATGGGTTGTTGTAAATGTTTCTGTTGTTCTTCCCCTTCACATGCCTTCAAGGTTTTGAAGATACTGTGTGCCTCGGCTTGTGTTATTAAAAGACACATTGCATTATTTTTTGTATCACCAGTAATTTTTTCATTTCGTGGAGGAGGACTTTTCGCTACTTAGTTATTATGCCTTTAAATCCTACCACTGTTTTTGCTGCCTCTTTAACTCTGTCTTTCAAGATCTTTGAAATGGTTGAATGTGTCTGCTCCAAATTATGTGCTCTCTCTTTACCTTTTTTACCAGCTTCATGTCCGTTAATCTTCATTTTCATCTCAAGATCGATAGCCTTCCTTCGAATATTGGAGTGTCCTCCAGGTGAAGCAATGTTTTTCCTTTTCACCATCTTGTACTATGTGTGCACAATAAAGTACAAATTTATAAATGAAATGTGTAGTCTTGTGTGATTGTGAACACGTCGTGTAGTGAATACTAACCGACTGCAGGAAGGAGAAAAAGATTGAGAAAGGGGATTCCCCAGACTGGAGACCTGGTCCTAAGTTCAAGCCATCATTAAACAGGTAGGTTGTTAAGTGAGGAGTGGCTGTAGTTGTTTCCTGAGTTAGGCATGCAAAGAAGCTTTGAGCCTGGGTGGTCTGGTCTGGGAAGACAGGGAGGTGGAGGAACACTTAGCAAAAGGTTTAGGCTTCCAAGTAAAAGAAAGAAAAACTAAAAAGCTCTTTCCTACAAGAACCACAAAGGATAACTAGGGATAGTTCTTTTCCAGGTACTGAGGTAGAGTAGCCTTTTGCTTTGGGTTGAGATACCTGCCTTCTCCTTTAGAATGCAACCTTCTCAAGCCGAAGAATAATGAGTGTTTGTAACTCAACAAATGAGGATGTATGTACAACAATGGCTTTCAAATCCATGCATCCCCTGAGGACCTTGTAGTAAAATATTCCTGATTCATATGAAAAAAATTGACTCTTATGATGCTGTTGGAAATTTGAACACTGTGTTCAATAATATTAAACAATTATAGCTGGTTTTTAAAAATATTTTATTTTTATTTTTTTGAGAGGTGAGAGAAAGAGAGAGAGAGAGAGACAGAGAGAGAGAGGGCCCAGAGCAGTCTCCATAGTTGTACATCATTAGTTGTGACATGATTTCAGTCCACATAGGTGCATGTGGGGCTGTGTGGGGGTGGGAACCAAACTGGGGGCCTCCTGCATGGGAGGCAAGAATCTTCGCTGACAAGTCAACCAGTGGTTACCAGTTGCACTGCATCTCAGTGTATAGGGTTGGATGGGCCAGAGCTGGGAATCGAATCCCAGCCTCGAGATTGCAAGGCAAGTGCTCAACTGCTGAGTTATCCCCGCATCACAAATTATTGCTGTTTTAAAAATAATAGTGATATTGGGTTAAGTTTTCTTTTCTTATATTAAAGGTCCATATTAACATATTATAAAATATATAATATGGATAATATAACTGTCCCTAAGTCAGTCCAGTCCGGCCACACCAGCCCTTTGCTTTCTCAAACATGTCAAGCTCGTTTGTGCCTAAAGACCTGCAGGTTAGCCATATGTTTTGCCCATGGATGCTCTTCCCCAGGTTATTCCAGGGCTGGCTCCTGTCTTCCATTCATATCTCAATGCCCAAAGTTGCCTTTTCAGGAAGACCTTCCCTGACACTCTCTCTTCAGGACCCTACCACTTACAGCAGCTGCCTGTGACCTTAAACTATTCAGAGCACTTATCACTAAAATAAACTGTCTTATTTGTCTATTAATTTATTGTCTGTCACTTTTATCAAGCATATAAGATCCTTGCCTATAGGGCTCTTGTTCATCATTTTTACAGATGCCCCCCTGACCTCTTACAATAGTGTCTGGTCAAAATAGGGACTCAATATAGAACTCAATAACTGAAATATGCACATTTTGATGGATATCTTCTTGTCTCCTGACATTATATTGGAAGTTGCAAATGCACTGACCTCAGGCTTCAGGTGGGTACTAAAGGCAGAGGGACTTAAGAGAAAAACTAGAGTTCACCCAAACTGATGTAAAGGAGGCAGCTGCTAGTCAGCTTGAACTATTGTTACCAGGCTACAGTGCAGATCTAGTGTGGTCAGAGCTTCCCATTATTACTAGGATGCCTAATGGATGGGATGACATCTAGTTTTTAATCTTTCAAGTGTAACTGTAGCAACCAATTTGCAATAATTAAAATAGCATGTGAATCATCAGTTTGCAAGCTCTGCTCATACAGATTAGACAATTCAGAGATTAGTTTTGAGAAAAGACACTGGGAAGATAGTTTGCAATGTTGAAAAATGGGGAACTATCAGTATCCATCGCTATGGGAATTCCCAAATAATCTGTGGCAAACTAATTTGATAGAATACTATGGTGTTAAAACAAATGAAGTCTACCCATATGTATCAATGTGGATAAATCTCAAAAACATAATATTGGGTGAAAAGGTTAAATTATAAATCAATAAACAAAATATAATAACGTTCATGTAACAATTCAAAAGCCCAAAGTCATTCTATATATTGTTTATAGATACATAGCAATAGTGAAAGTGTACTACACCTAGATTAGCAAGATGCATATCAAATTTAAGATAGTAGTTACCTCTCAGAAGGGAAGTAGAGCGGAATTGGAAATGGGTGTGAAGCACTTTAATGTTTGTTTTATTTAAAAATATAAAATTATAAAATCTAACATATATTTAGAATGTTTACTCTGCTTCTCTTTATAAAGCATTTCAGACTTTAAATATAGAGGGTGGTGGTGGTGGATGATCATCCCATACTAGGTTAACTGGGTTCTTCTCGCTCTGCCTCTCTGGCACTGATATAATCTCTAGATTCCGTTTCCAGTTTCCTCATTAGCAAATGAGGGAGAAGTGTGTGGTGCGCAATAGTCTCTTCGACCTAACGGTCTGAAACCTGCCCACTCCCAACCCCCACACAGGGAAGGCTACCCAAAGTAGGGAATGAAATACGGATTTCTCCCCTCATTTTGGATAGTTACATCTTGCTCAATCTACAATTCTTTCTCCAAAGGCAGTATGTGTAACGCGAGAAGTGTCTTAGCTTCAGAGAGACGTGGATTTATGAGCTTTTCTGAGCGTTTGATTCCACTTTTCTAAAACAGGAATTCTAACACCTATCTCATAAAAATGTAATGGAGTGGAGAGCTAACGTCTGGACAGGGCATCTATGAACAGCAGTAGTAATAGAATCACATTTAGGCTCTAATTAGGTGGGGTCGCTAAACAAAAATCACGGTTTGTCACGCTGACTTCCACGCCAAAGTTGGTTTACCTTGCAATATCGCATTGATGTACCCCGAAACAATCCAGAATGGTTGTCATGGCGACGCCCTGACTCCGCCTCCAGGCTCGCTCCCAGAGCACGCTGGGAATTGTAGTGCGTAGGCCCTGCCACTCACGGGGGGGCGGGGCAGCTTCCGGAAAGGGGCTAACATTTCTCATTCCTGCCTCCACTGCTACCTTTTATTCTTCCCTGTTTGGGGGCCACAGAACCCCAAGTAGGAACCCAGCTAGCGGGTCCTTTTCACGCCCGCTGAAAGTACGGTTGCGGGCCCGACCGGGAAGCCATGCGGTGTCAAAGGCGGAGACCCGCGCGGCATTGGTGGAATAGGAACTGGCGAGCCTACCCGCTGGAGCACGGAGGCTCCACCTTCTTACGTCATGTCCGTAAACAAAGGGAGCTGTGCCGGCGCGGGGTTCGGGATGGGACCCCGGCTCAAGCAGCTGCTGTAGTGTCGGCGGCTGCAGCTGCGGTGGTGGCATCGGAGGGCCCAGAATCTTTGCAGATTGAGGAAGAGGACCCCGATCTCCTCTTTCCTCAGGTATTGAGGTGTGAGCCAAGGGCACGCCCACGATGTCCCCTTTAGTTCCTTCCCCCCACCCGCTGTGGTCAGTACTGGACTCTGGTGGTCAGGGGTCAGCCGGTTTGGGAAGGGGAATGCGGTGAAGTCGAGAGGGACTCCTAGTGGTCTTGCTGGGAGGCTGTGGGTTCCTGGCTCTCAAACCAAAGTATGAGTAAACTACAGCGGTTTAGGAAGGCCTTCTCTAAATTGTTTCTTGCTGCTTGGTCTACAAGGATTTCAGTGCCCTTGTGACAGACGTCGCCTTCCCAAAACATAAATTTTGAGCCCCTCATAACATCCTAGTTTAGAGTACTATTGGTTTATTTGCTTTGCTTTACTTCCTACGGTTTTCTTTTTTCTCCTTTTCTTGTATCACCAAGTGTGTACTGTCATTAAATTCAAAGGTCAGTGTATTTATGTGTATCATACATTCATATAGATCCTTGCCTCTTTGGAGAACTGATATCCCATAGTCTCTCTTCAGTGTTTTAAAGTTCCATTTAATTTTTGTTGCATGCTGAAACACCACCAACATGTCTATTCTGTTAACTAGCCCAGGTACAGGGGATACACTTGGCATCTGGGTTTAGAAACGGCATTAGAGCCTTTCCTTTAAACACTTTTGCTTCTTTGGAAGTATCGTAGCTCCTGTTATGATTGTCTAGAGCAGGGATGTCCAACCTTTTGACTTCCCTGGACCACACTGGAAGAAGAATTGTCATGGGCCACACATAAAATATACTAATACTAATGATAGCTGACGAATTTAAAAAAAAATCTCGTAATATTTTAACAAAGTTTATGGATTTGTGCTGGGACGCATTGAAAGCCGTCCTGGGCCTCATGCGGCCCCTGGGCTGTAGGTTGGACAAGCTTGGTCTAGACTCAGACTGAACCAGCTAATGGTTTAAATTCCAGTGCTTAGTGGCACCAATCCCAGACAATAGTAAAACATCAGTTTTCATTAAAATTCTCAAGTCGTTATTTTAGGAATGACATCAGTGGATTGGAATCTTTTTGAATAGTCATAGCACAATTAAATCCAACACAATGGACAGAAAAAAAAAAGGCCTAATGTGCCCTCCTAAGGCACTTTACAATTTGATGATGTAAATAGCCGTATAGATTTCTTATTTATATATGAAACAATATAATTAAGAAGAATTTAATATTATGCATAAATAAAAAGGAAATGTAGGAGGATATTTTTAGATGGATGACTGTTAGGAAAATAAAGCTGGTTAATACATAAAGTAAGGGGAAAGTACTGGATAATCTCTATGGAAGAGCCAGCTGTAACTTCATAGTGTAAGGTTTTTGATATTAACAAAACTAAACATATAGGGAAGCCAGGATGGCTCAGTGGGTTAAGCACTCACTTTGCAGCGCCGGGGACCCAGGATCGAATCCTGGCCCTGGCTTGTGTGGACCCATGTGCTGAACTGGGGAGTGCCCCCAGTTCAGTTCTCTCTCTGTCTCTGTTTCTCTCTCTCTCTCTCTCTCTCCTCTGTCAAAAACAATAAAAATTTAAAAAAATTAAAAACAAACAAATAAAAAAAACTAAACATATATAATAAAGTTTCCTGTTTTCATGGAAATAGAGAAAGTATATTGAAAGTAGTCACAGAACCGGTTTAATTTTACAGAACTT